>OY292400.1:12904585-13065454 GCA_958496205.1 Idaea biselata | reverse complement strand
AGGTGTAACATGGTTATCTAGAAAAACAAGATCTAGTTTTTTTTAAATCTATACTCTATACTAATATCATAAAGAGGAAAGATTTTATTTTTGTGTTTGTGTGTGTGTGTGTCTGTCTGTCTGTATGTTTGTTATGAATAAACTCAAAAACTACTGAACCGATTTCAAAAATTCTTTCACCATTAGAAAGCTACATTCACCCTGAGTAACATAGGCTACTTTTGATCCCGATACTCCTACGAGATCGAGACATACGCGGGTGAAACCGCGGGACGCAGCTATTACATATAAAGCCAGTGTTTCACCAGTATCACACCTGATAATGGAGTCTTATGATGAAGCACGGTGTCATAGAATTCCTTGAAGGTACCTGTTCACTCACGATTTGAAGACCCCCAAATTGTACGCGCCAGGGAACACAATCTAAGGCAGCTTATTGCGCCTGATTTTATGGATGCATTTTTCCTACAAAATATTTCAACTATCTTTTCCAAAGGTACTTACTAAGTAGTTTATTATTATTTTCCCAAGGTGGATGAAACATTCTACACATGTGCGTGGTCATACGAGGAAGAGTCTCACCTGCCGCTGCTGGCGGTGGCGGGATCCCGCGGGATCATTCGCATCTTCCACCCGGCCACGCAGACTTGCATCAAGCATTATATCGGCCATGGACATGCTATCAACGAGGTGAGTGACGCATAATACACATAACCATGCTGTATCCAGGTAAAAATTCTGCAGATTTATTCTAAATTACTTAATTAAAATTCTGTTTATATAATTTACTATATCCAGGTAAATTCTGCTGATTTATTTTAATTTACCTACTTAAAATTATGTAGATTTGATTTACTTTACCCAGGTAATAAATTCTGCTGATTAATTTTACTTTTCCTAGTTATAAACTGCTGATATTAAAATTCTGCTGATTAATTTTCATTTACTAAGTTAAATTTTTACTGTTTTGTTTTCATTTACCCAGTTAAAATTTTTCTGTTTTGTTTTCATTTACCCAGTTAAAATTCTACTAATTTGTTTTCATTTACCCAGTTAAAATTCTGCTGATTTATTTCCATTTACCCAGGTAAAATTATGTTGATTTAATTTACTTTACAAAGATTTTTCTTCTGTTTTCGCGATGTTGTATGTTGTATTTGTTACTTGACCCAGTTAAATTCTGTTGATTTATTTACTTTACCCAGGAAAAATTTGCTGATTTATTTTAATTTACCCAGTCAAACTTCTGCTGATTAATTTTAATTAACCCAATCAAAATTCTTCTGATTAATTTTTATTTACCCAGGTAAAGTTCCACCCCCGGGACCCGAACCTGCTCCTCTCAGCAAGCAAAGACCACGCCCTCCGCCTCTGGAACATAATGACCGACGTTTGCATCGCTATATTCGGGGGGGTTGAAGGGCATCGCGACGAAGTACTCAGCGCTGATTTCGATCTCAAAGGGGAACGGATCATGTCCTGCGGAATGGACCATTCCTTAAAACTATGGCGGTTGGATAAGCCCTCTATGAATGAGGCGATAAAGCAGAGTTACAATTTCAACCCCCATCGGGCTCTTAGACCTTTTAACTCGTTGAAGGAGCATTTCCCAGATTTTTCTACAAGAGATATTCATAGGAATTATGTTGATTGTGTTCGGTGGATGGGCGATTTGATTTTGTCGAAGGTAAGGGCTTTGGAGTAATTCATAAACTTTAAAGAGTCTAAAAAAATCGTGCCAAGTGCGAGTCCGACTCGCGCACGAAAGGTTCCAACATATTATCACAAAAAAAAACTAGTTTGTTGTATGGGAGCCCCACTTAAATATTTAATTTATACTGTTTTTGATATTTCTTGTTTTTGCGGCAATCAAAATACATCATCTGTGACAAAAAATGATGCATTTTTCCTTCTGGTAACATCTGGTTTATCGTTGTTCATAACCTATTTCAGAAGTCAAAATTGAGATCAAATTCTGCAAGACAATAATTGACGTTTCTATATGTGTTTTTATTACATTTCAGTCATGTGAGAACGCCATAATATGTTGGAAGCCAGGCCGGTTGGAGGAGCAGGAGCTGCGTCCCGGAGACAACACTGTGACCATCGTGCATCGGTTCGACTACAAGGAGTGCGAGATATGGTTCATTCGGTTCGCTGTTGACTACAGTCAGAGGGTACGACACTGTTGCGATCCGGCTCGAAGGAACATGTTTAAGGAATTATTCTTCACAATAAAAAGAAACAAATAAGGAATTAATTCCTATCCTTAATTCCTCATTTGTTTGTCCTCACCTCAGATATTATGTTTTGGACATATTATTTTATTTATGTTTTAGGGTGCGTTCCACTAAATTTTATTCGATATTTTGACCGCTAACATATTCCACCTTTCTTGTCACTTATTTACTCCTAATGTCATTTTCCTAAGGTTTTTATTCTAATAAATGTTTTTCAGTTTTTTTGGATAATAATCTAACGAAATTTGTTCGTTTTCCAGGTAATAGCTCTCGGCAACCAATGCGGTAAGACGATGGTGTGGGAACTGGGCGTTGTGGCGGGCGGCAGTCGGGTGTCGCAGTTACTGCATCCACGGTGTGCTGCTGCAGTCAGACAGGTACACGCTCGATGTTTGTTGTCCAGGTGATAGCTGCAAGGCAACCGATGCGGTAAGACGATGGTGTGGGAACTGGGCGTTGTGGCGGGCGGCAGTCGGGTGTCGCAGTTACTGCATCCACGGTGTGCTGCTGCAGTCAGACAGGTACACGCTCGATGTTTGTTGTCCAGGTGATAGCTGCAAGGCAACCGATGCGGTAAGACGATGGTGTGGGAACTGGGCGTTGTGGCGGGCGGCAGTCGGGTGTCGCAGTTACTGCATCCACGGTGTGCTGCTGCAGTCAGACAGGTACACGCTCGATGTTTGTTGTCCAGGTGATAGCTGCAAGGCAACCGATGCGGTAAGACGATGGTGTGGGAACTGGGCGTTGTGGCGGGCGGCAGTCGGGTGTCGCAGTTACTGCATCCACGGTGTGCTGCTGCAGTCAGACAGGTACACGCTCGATGTTTGTTGTCCAGGTGATAGCTGCAAGGCAACCGATGCGGTAAGACGATGGTGTGGGAACTGGGCGTTGTGGCGGGCGGCAGTCGGGTGTCGCAGTTACTGCATCTACGGTGTGCTGCTGCAGTCAGACAGGTACACGCTCGATGTTTGTTGTCCAGGTGATAGCTGCAAGGCAACCGATGCGGTAAGACGATGGTGTGGGAACTGGGCGTTGTGGCGGGCGGCAGTCGGGTGTCGCAGTTACTGCATCTACGGTGTGCTGCTGCAGTCAGACAGGTACACGCTCGATGTTTGTTGTCCAGGTGATAGCTGCAAGGCAACCGATGCGGTAAGACGATGGTGTGGGAACTGGGCGTTGTGGCGGGCGGCAGTCGGGTGTCGCAGTTACTGCATCTACGGTGTGCTGCTGCAGTCAGACAGGTACACGCTCGATGTTTGTTGTCCAGGTGATAGCTGCAAGGCAACCGATGCGGTAAGACGATGGTGTGGGAACTGGGCAACTGGATTTGATCTTTATTAGCAACACTACATTTAGAATGGACAAGCATTTATGCTGTACATACATTTAGCTATTTTGTAGGTTAAGATAAGATCAATGTGTTCATACACAGGATGAACCATTTAAACGATTAACTTCGCAATTTACCACATTACGTTTGTAAAAATTTTTTTTTTTCAAAAATCTAAATATGCCATTTTAATTTTTGTCAAATTCGAGGACGCATCTATTTTCAGCATTTTCGCTACCTATCTCTTATAATTTAGGATATTACCCTGAAGGCTCGTTTAAATGGCTCACAACCCTGTATACACATGATACTGGCCTAAATTGCCCCATATACTTAACTAGCAGAAAAGCTGTAACTAATAAATTAAACTGATTGGATCTTAACTCTTTTTCAGGTAACCTTATCTAGAAACGGGAAGATTCTCGTAACATGCTGCGACGACGGCACCATATGGAGATGGGATAGAGTCATCAATGCGAGCTGAAATTTGACTTAATAATAAAAATACAGACACACAGACGGACTAGCAAGTGATTTTATAAAGCTCGCTTTTTAAACTAACGATTTCTGTTCGATCCGCGTTATAAGACCCGTAGTTGTAATACTTATAATTATTGTAAGGATTCCTTATTTTACCTTTTGAGGAACCATAAAATAGACAGTTTTTGGTCCTCGCAAAATGCAGTTCACACTTGAGCAATATTTTTTTTATATATTTTATTGCTATAGGTATTTAAATACGATTACCTAACCCAGGGTATAGATCTTTGATTACTACGGCCAAACGGTGGCCTGCGAGTCATATAGAAGGGTAAACTAAATAACTCAAACTTATCAAATCTCAAAATTAAATGTTATGGAATGAAAAATTAACTTTTTCAAAATCCAATGCTTCCGGGGCTCTTCCCTCTGCACTGAATTCTCAAAATACAATATTAGTATACATAAGCAGCGCGCGTTACCTCCACACGTTACCTCCTACTGTGCAAAATTCCACACTTAAGCGGTGGCTCATTAAAGTACTGACAGTGCAAGGCGCTGTCATCTTTACAAAATTATCAATTCGCTAAGTATGAGTTTTTTTAGTGTTGATTTTAAAATAAACCCCCTTACCTATAAACGATGACTAAGTTTATGCTAATAACGTTTGTCACTGTCTGTCTACTTTGAAACTTCATGTCACAGTAAAATACAAACGATACATGGTTTATGCAACTGTTTATAAGTAAGGGGGAAAGGGACTAATTGGAAACATTTTAGGCTTAAGTAAATGAAAAATACCATATTTTTTTAGTAAAATAAAATAATTTGACTGAATGTATGATCTAAATAGCTGTTGAACGGTTTCTCCCGCCTATTCACTATCTACGGCCGAAGTTTAATCGGAATCGGTTCAGTAGTTTTCGCATAGCAAACGTACACAAAAAAAACACATTAATAATATTAGTAGGTGGGTATTTGAAAGATGAAAAATTACGCTTTTAATCAATGAAATTAGTGAAAAATTGATAAATATGTATTTAGACATTATTTCTAAAAGTGTTTTTCCGCACTTAGGAAATATTGTTTTCGAAAAAATGCTTCCAAAAATATGTATTCGGCATTAGAATCCTTCCCTTCCGAATACGAGGTCTTACTCGCAAAAATACGAGAAAAATTCTTAATTTCGACTTAGCGAGCAGCAGTACTCTTGGCGAAGCCGCTAACGAGGTGGTTTGGATTACCAGTAGATGCGGGTTCGAATACCGCCGAGCACGGATTTTTGAAAATATTTTTTCATAAACAAAAATGTATTTTTGTATAACTAATTAAATTAGGTAAAAAAAACTTTTTTATGTGATTCTTATCACATATAATGAAGACTGTTGTAGTCAATCGAATGTATTTAGTTTTCTTATTATATATTAATTACAAGCAGAGCCCCCGCGTAAGTCCCGATCCCGTAAGAATATCGGGATCAAAAATATCCTATGTTACTCTTGGATAAAAGGAAAAATTTAATAAAAAACGGTTTGTAATCGAAATTATTCTTATAATATTAAAGACTGAATTTCACTAGTTCAAATAAAAACAATACTAATATTGAAACAATATACTTTTAGAAATTATAAAACTAAGTTAAAACTAGTAATTTTATAATTTAAATAACACGTATGTTAAATTCACATTGAGCGGTGTGCGTCGGGGCGAATTTTACATTTACTATAAGATATTGAAGCCTCTGTAAATCCAGGACCTGGATATTATCCAGGTCCTCATTTGCATGCATTTAACACCCTTAGTTACTCGCCGTGTTATGATTCGTAGACCGGTGCAGCCACTAAGGAAGAATCTTGTTCCACTGTCGTCTTTCGCTTTCAAGATGACTATACATACACCAAATCACCCATATCAACATGTGAAATAGTGTTATTAAAAAAGCCGACAGTCTAAATTCGACGTCTTACCGCGTTGACGTCTTAAATTCCATGCAAATAAAGACTTTATATCTACTTTATTAATGATTTAATTTTCTTCAGTAAATGTTAAAAACGCCCTGACGCGCGCCGTTCAATGTGAATCTTACATTATACAGGTTATTAGTATTAACTTGACAAAGATTTTCCACCTCTTTATACAGTTAGCCTTCTCTTTTGGATCAAAACACTATAGAAAATCTTATCGCTTTTAAACTAAAAGGCAAAATTAAAATTATTTTCATTTGCACTACAATTAATTAATCACAGCCGATTTAACTAGCCTATTTACCCGCTTATTAATAAACGATGTATAAGGGATGAATAGTTACAAAATATTGTCTAACTATTTAGCGACGACCTCTGTGGCGCGTCGTGCGAGAGCGCGCCTGCAATGCAGGAGGTTGCGGGTTCGATTCCCGCCGGGTGCAAGTATTTATGCTTAAAAATAAATATTTGTGTCTGGTCTGGGTGTCCTTCTATGTATAATATGTATGTATTTACAAAAGAAAAATAAATATAAGTATTATATCCGTTGTCTAGTCACCGTAACACAAGCTTAGTCGCTTACCACGGGGCTAGATGGCGCTGTGTGTTGTTCGCAGAATTTATTTATTTATTTATTTATAACCTAAACATAGTTTATTAGTAAGGCAGTATCTTGTACAACTATACTAATGGTTTATTTAACTGTTTCATAATGATAGGCATTAAAACACGACTGTGTGCTTATAATTAAATCACACAAGTGTTTTAATGCCAATTACGAACAGTTACTTACACTGATTTATTTATATATTAAAAATGTTATAAAAAACATTTTTTTGGGACAAGGCAAAAAAGGGCGGTACCAAAATGAAAATAAAAAAACCTATCGCATTTCAAGCAAGCGTATTTTGTTTTTTTTTCCGAGATGTTCGAAATTCGAATATCAATATAACGTCGAATTCGATTATTTAATGAAAATTACCTACCACAGAAAAAAAAATGTTGTAACAAAACAATTCAGTTAAAAGTGCATATCGTAATTCGTGATTTTTGAACTTATTGTATAGTCTAAGGTTTATAACATTAGTGTAGATATTCTTAATATAAAATAAGTAAATAGTATACCTATACTATCTACATACCGCTAACAAAAATAATACTGATACATTTTATTTACAGTAAGTTTTACAAAATAGAACTAAATGTACTTCATCTCGGTCGCTTTTCACGAAATAAAACGTAAATTATTTTCTCTAATTTAGAAATTAAAGAAATTTATTTTCTTTAATTGAGAAAATAATTTACGTAATGACGTTTGCTTATTAACAGCAGACTGTTATTTAGAAACATTTTCATCGAAAAATACATCTACAACAAGAAATTCACTCGTGGCGAGGCGACGGAGACGCAAAAACGCGATATCGAGCGCATTACACCTCACTAGTTCCCCCCTCGAGCGATGAGTTCAAGAATTAAACAGAGTTTATACGAAGCCAGTAATGCTGCAGACAAGCAAGCGTAGCCTGGCCGCTGTTAAATACTCTTGCGCTCTATTCGATATCGAGAACAGAAACGTAGACTAGCTGAAATGGTCTTATTCCGACTTACGCCTCATACTACAGGTGCGGCGGATGCGCGGTAGCAGGCATAAAGGGTATGGGTATTGTTCCCGGGTTCATATTATTATCATGAAACGCGTTTTTATTTATGTTATTGGTATTTTGATATTAGGAATTTTGGCCGCGTAGATCTTGCAAATACCTGTTTGTGCAGCGTTGGCAGCCAGCGCTGGCTTGGCTTGAAAAACTGTTTACCCTCGGCAAATAACAACCCAGCGCTGGCTGCCAGTCTTATTGGCAGCCAGCGTTGGCGTCGTGTAAACTATGCTTTATGTATGTTTCCATGTCGACTATTTCTACTTCAAGACTGTTACTTTCCAAAGAATCGACTAGAGAACAAAGCTCTTATTCTAGGCGGTTGACACGTACACGCGTGTCGTAGTGCGAGTTTTAGCCACGGCAGGAATCTGTCGACCCGCGCGTATACGCCGGGGTAGCCGGGGCGAGCGCATCCGCGGCCCCACGATACTATACCTAAGGGTGTAAAGAGCACTTGAATGAGTAGGTATAATATTTCATAATTTCATCACGACAGAACAAGCACCTGTGGCGCAATTGGCGAGTGCATGACACGGAATGTCAGGGTTGCAGGTTCAAGTCCTGTCGGGTGCTAATTTTTGAAAAGCATTTCTTCAAATAATTAGGTATAAGATGTTAAACTAAGAGGGCGTGGTCGTGAAGTTTAATAAGTGGCATCATTTATAGCTCTAGAATAATACAAGCAAAAATATGGTACAATTATTTTCAATTCTGCTAACAATTCTGCTTTTGACCGGTTCACGATAACTGTGCAACTGGATACACTGATTTCATAAACTTTGTCATCATGGGAAACAAGACTAAATCGGTAATTCATTACACCATCTGATTTGCTAGCCACACAGCACACTTCAAAATAAATTCATGTACCTACTACACCTCAACATTAGTCAACATGCCCTTTCGATGAGTGCTATAAGTGTGGATAATCAAAAAAAGCCTACATATCGTCGGCCTAAAATGTTAACCTGCTTAATTCATTTTAGTCAAAATGGATTAAGCAGGTTAACATTTTAGGCCGACGATATTGGATCGTGTAACGACCGCCTAATTTCTTCAACTTACCAACAATAGTATACCAGGGCTGGGACACCAGTAGTGGCCCCCCGGAGTCGCCGGTGCAGGCATCACGGTCTGGTGCGTTAGCGCACACCATCCGAGGGGTCACTTTCCTTCGCCCGTACCCTGCACCCGAACATTCTTCTTGATCCCAGATTTGGACTTCAGCCTGAAGATTTAAGTCTTTTGTCAAAAATCTCATCAATAAACCTCAACATCAATTTCCTAGGTCTCTGATCAACTGTAATCTCAAAACGGATTAACGGCTCCGGCCGCGGCTTGTTACCATTGCTACCCACCGGCCTAAGTCCTAGCGCCAAGTGGACTTCGTTTTTTATTGACTACGACTATGATCTGACACATTTTCATGAAGAAGAAAAAACGACAAATACAAAGAACCGAAACGTTAGATCTTAGTCTGAGATTAAAGCGAAGTATAGATCGGTGCAGTCATTAAGAAGACGGGTCGGGTCTTGTTCCAATGCCGTCTTCCTTCTTCTAAATGAGCGTGTTACATCTTAGACCATATCATCACTTACTTTCAGGTGAGATAGTGGTCAAACGCTCATGTCGTGTTTAAAAACACGATATGCTCAATATGCTTTGTTTTTTCCAAGTCTCCATGCCATGTTCAACCTCCTTTTTATCAGCAGACCCAATACGCCTAGTGGCGGCGTGGTCCCAAATTAGTACCTAACTTACTTTCATAGGTATGTTTGAAGCTGGTCCCTTTTCAACAGTGCTGCCCCAACCGGTAACAATAGCGTCCAATCCTTCCAAATATCTTCCACTCTCACCATCTGGAAGAGGACATTAAAAAACAAATTAAAACAATTAGGTACTGGATTAAACTGAACTGGAGGCTACTATATTCTGCGACTAAATCTGTAGATGCCGTGTAGCTTCTACTCAGTTTGCCAGTCATTTTACGCCATTTTGTTATTCTAAACTCGAACTCAGAAACGTTCCTAAGTAAAACTTTGCATCGCCTAAAAGAGTTTAGCGATAAGACCGCCCTTTATACCCACTTAGTTTTTTTGTGTGGTGTGTGGTACAGTAACAATAGGCACGCCCAATAGCAATGATTCCTATTGAAAAAAGACTTTAATTAAATATTCCGTTAGTGAGACTTCTTACTGTGTCACGAGCTAGTCACGGGTCACTGGGCGGTCCTTTGAATAATTTAAGGCTTTGTATAGGTAATTAAATAGTAAAGTTCAAAGTTTAAACGAATTCGAGGTCCGTGAGTCATTTAGGTCTACTACAAATAATTTGGGTCCGATAACTGTCGATTTTATTGGAAAGAAAGGTGCGAGATTGTTCAATAGGTTACCTGTTATGGTTAGTTTCTTGCATTGTACCTATATTAGAGAGATTCATTATAGCTAGATACGTACATATCTACTCAGGTTCAGTAATTATCTCAGTAAATTATTTCAATAGTAGATTGTAAGCCAAGGGTTGAATTCACCCATTTTATCTGAGATATTTCTGGCGCTTCTTCTTTTCGTGTTCGTGGTCTTTTCTATTCTGGCGCTCGAACGAAGGGAGTACCTAGTGTTATTGCGAGGGTGAAATGGGTTACATTCCCCCGAGTTAAAAACTCTACTTTTCATTTCGATTGTGGGGAAATTAAAATACCACACGATTATTAAAAAAAAAACAGTTATTTTGAGAATCGGTTAAAATGTTAAGTCGTTTCTGGGCACCTATTTTACATCTAAATTATCATAACTATGCTTCAGCTCAGATATACCTACTTATTTTTTTTATGGTTGATGGGTGATCTTATGCATTCAGTTAATTAATTAAGTCGGATAAAGATTGACGTTTTAAGGCAGACGCTCCGCCGTAAAGTAAGTAAAAGATTAGGTATGTTAACTGTATCACGCAAAAACGATTGAACCGATTGCCATGAAACTTAGTATGCAGATCGCCGCAGATCTGCATCAATACATAGGCTTCTTTTCATCCCAATATTCCCGCAGGATCGGGACATAGCGGGTAAAATGAATAGGTTCTCTAACCTGGTATACAAGCGGGCTTATACAAAGAATCCGGCAACTGCTCAGCCAGCCGCAGCACCGCAATGTCGTTGTCGTACGTGTACCGATTGAAGTCGGGATGCTGCACCACGTGGGTCACCTCGTAACTCTCGCTTCGGGAGTTGTTCACGTCATATTCGCCGACCAGCACTGAGAGGCGGGATGCTTCTATCCTGGAATGAAAACGGGGAAATATTATGCCAAGACGAAGATATTTTTTGGCCATGGAAACCAACCTCTGTTTTCATAATTCAGAAAAATGAAAAGGTGTCTATTGGACTAGAATTTCTGCGAACAGTGGACCTTGCAAGACCTTACTGTTGGAACTTGAAAGGCCCTTCATAGGCACCACCTTTAAAAAGCAGGAAAAGTTTGTGATGAAAAAGTGGTTCCAGGAGAGCGACATCAATGTTGATAAAGGGCCTCGCTCGCTCGGTCAATTAATTACGAACAAACTAGGTTTGTATTTCATTCTGTTTTCAACAGAAATACCTAAGTGCATCACTTTGAATATGTCTGTGAATCTAGCTATCACGGTTCATAAGTTACAGCCTGGTGACAAACAGACAGACAGAAAGGCAGTGGAATCTTAGTAAAAGGATCCAGTTTCTTCCCACTGGGTGCAAAACTCTAAAAATGAGTCTAGGTCACTTAAAATCGCTTATAATTAAATTAGCCCTACAAGCTGTTTAAAGATACAAGTTAATTTACGTAGAATATTTATTAATAATTGTGTCCCTTACAAGTTAATTTACGCAAAAAACCTTCAAGAAAACAAAAGCAGTAGATAAGTAATTAAGTATGTGTTAGCATGTCCGATAATTAGTAAAACGTTAAGCAACCTCATTGGGATGCAGCTCGCTTGTCGACACCAGTAACACAATTGATTCGCAATGCTCATAGAATTGAGAAGAGCATCTGATCTTGACCTCATTGTGGCAACCTTGAGGGGTTACTATGTTCTTTTCGAACGAACGATTGATAATTTTTGTTGTTTGTAATTTTAGGATTGAAAAAATATCGATGGTTCATTCGTTCGTAAAAAAGCTAGTAGGCCTCTGTGGTCATTGTTGAATCTTCGTTTTGCACAGAGAAATGTAACCATAGAAACGACTTGTTTTTAACAAAATATTGAAGAAAGTCTTTGAAATTCGCCAGCTGTCTTTTCCGGTCTCCCTTACAATGACATAAGTACTTCGCGCTCTTGTTTTAAGGTAATTTATTAACCCTCACTTTTTGTAGCCATAAAAAATCAAAGAAGGCGCATCTAAAACTACTGGATTGTGCGACAAATCAGTGATTTTGCAATCATCTGCTTTCCACGATCATAATTTGAAGGACACTTGGGACAACCTGCTTGTGTTTGGGTACATATACATAGGTCAATTTCGTTGCGCTTGGTTAGTGTCTGTGAAAAAGCGAGCGGGCGAAACGACGCACTTCACACACCCGCACTTACTTCATAGACACGACACAATACATGTATGGACAAAGAAACAAAAGACGATCGTGCCAGCTGTTAAAAATGTA
Organism: Idaea biselata; assembly: GCA_958496205.1. NCBI lineage: Eukaryota > Metazoa > Arthropoda > Insecta > Lepidoptera > Geometridae > Idaea > Idaea biselata. Next base: position 13,053,148 of record OY292400.1, on the reverse strand, counting down.
CCTACCTTTAGACTGCGAGGCGCACTAACTAATTAGGCATAGGTTACCTTAGCAATTTTCAAGTTATTGTTCTAGATAAAAGAATAGCTCGAAGTTTTCCACGGTTCCACCCGCGTAAATCCCGATTCTGCGGAGATATCAGGATAAAAAGTAGCCTATGTGTTAGTCCAGATCTCCAGCTATCTGCATAGGTACCGAGTTTCATGGTAATCAGTTTAGCGGTTATTACGTAATTGAGTAACAAACACACACACATACATATTCACAAACTTTCAGCTTCTTATTATTAGATTTATTTATTTTTGTGACTTGTAACTTTTGTAAGAGCTGTTGATTCCATGTTAATAAAGAAAATAAAATTAATAGGATAGGATAGGATGGCCATCATAGGCCATTTCTTATGAATAACCTTCATAGTAATATCTTTTTTTATGAAAACAGTTCATTTTGTAACTAAGCCAGTAATTATCATAAAAGTCAAAGACTTTTAAAGGTAGACTCAATCCGGTAGCTACGATGTCAAGGTTGCGGCCATATTTTTAGTATTTTAAAGGACGTGAAACTGATAAAAGTTTTTCGGTTTTGTTTGTAAATCCTTGGCCTAAAAACCTTTAAAATACGATACGACAAGTCCATCAATAACTTGGAAGTAGCACAGTATTTTGGAATTGTGTACGCAGTTTTTGAAAGCGAATGCAATATTATATATTCACTTGAAATCTTACTTTAGCTTTTAGCCAACTTTTGAGGCAAAATCAGTGACTTTCGAGGCATATCCTACTACGTTAATGTGAAATTTTGCCAGTATTTATGTATGTACTTTGTTACTCCTTTACGCAAAAACTACTGAACCGATTGCGATGAGACTAGGTATGCAAAAAGCTGAAGATTTGGATTAACACACAGGCTACCAGATACTCCCGCGCAGATTACTCCGTCACGCAAAAACTACTAAACCGAATGCAATTAAATTTGGTATACAGATAGCTGAAGATCTGAATTAACACACAGGCTACCGGGTACTCTCGTGCAGATTACTCCGTCACGCAAAAACTACTGAACCGATTGCGATGAGACTTGCTATGCAGATAGCTGAAGATCTGAATCAACACACAGGCTACCGGGTACTCTCGTGCAGATTACTCCGTCAGGCAAAAACTACTGAACCGATTGCAATGAAATTTGGTATGCAGATAGCTAGGCTAATTTTTATCCAGATACTCCCACGGCATCGGGACTTACGCGGTTGAAACCGCGGGGCGCAGCAAGTAATGCACATGCAAACATTGCAGGAGGTAGGTATAAATACCTAAATGAAGTGCTTTACGTAACGCTAATGACATTACTATGGAAAGTATGCCACTTATTAGTAATGCAAATACAAATAAGAAAAGGTCGGCCAGAAATCTGTTAGGTCTACCTACCTTACAGACTATACGCGGTCATAGTAACATTAGTGTCTCTATGTATAATATAGTATTAGACAGGGAGCCATATCTAATCATGTCTCTCTCTCCCACCCTATATGTATGTAGAAGCAGTGTCCTACGGTTTCACCCGCGTAAGTCTCGATCCCGTGGCAATTTTCAAAAACCCTCACTAATCGGATGCCTAGCCTACATCACATGAAGAATACACTTTTCTTCATGTGATGTAGGTAGGTTTGATCAGTCAGTCAGTCAGGACAAATCATTTTATAGATATAGGTTTACAAAATGATTAATGGTATTCAGAGAAAAAAAGAAAAAAAAAAGAAAATAGTAAAAATAAATATTGTAAAAGTCCTCGAGTGGTGACCACGATGCAATGCGAAACGGAGTGTTTTGGGAGATTGACTACTCGGTGGACCGACGACATTGTAGCGATCGCAGGAGTCGTCGGATGGAGGTGGCTCGGGCGAGCTATTTGTGGCGTCGTATGGGGAGGCCTATGTGAGGCAGTGGATGGATAAGGGCTAAGATGATGATGACTCTATCCGATGTCTAATCACCATAACACAAGTTTAACAGCTTACCATGGGGCTTGATTGCGCCATGTGATGTTCACACATTTTTTATGGCAGTACAGCACTGTAGACACTAATTTCAGTTCAGCCTGTCGATTCTGTAGAGAACTACTATCTCACGGTGAATTCCGTGGTGAGTTTTTGAAATGGTATTCTATAAATAGACAGATAAATCGAATGACCGCCAAAGTGGTAGCTTGAGGCGAGTTGAAAATAGAGTAAGAGGAAATCTAAGTTTTGAATCGTGAGCGGAGGGTGAGTGAAGACGAAAGTGACTAGTGAAGTGATGTTTGAGTTTTTTTAGAATAACCCTGCTCTTGCTTTACTGATGGACTGGTTGGAAACTGGCATCTAATTCACAAGATATCAACTTTTTGAACATTTGATCAGTTCAGTAGTTTTTGAGTGAAAGAGTTCTTACAATTTTTTGACACGAAGTTTTACAATACAATAAAGAATAAATAAAAGACGTAATATAACGGTAGCGTCTTACATTACATGAACAACACTTGTAATATCTTTTTATGTTATCATATCAACCATAAAAGGGCGAAACAATAAAATTAGGGCTTTTCGTCGCGTAAAAATAATAAGTTATACAATATGACGTAATTTTAAACAAAGGTGGAACAAAAATTGACCATAATATTAGCATATGTAAGTGTCTACAACTTACGAAAATTCCAGCAAAAGATGATGCGGTCTGGATTCTGGATCAAGTTTTTTTGCATAAAGTAACAGTTTTTACTGTAAAATTAGATATTTACATGCATTTAAAGTATCACGTGTATGAACTGGTTATATTTTGTTTGTTTTTAATCAAAATAATTTTATTAACGAAGCATGTCGAAGCTGATGAAGTCGCAAAATGTAGACGATCTGACAACCCTGGATCGTACGACAATACGAAGACGCCAGACCCCGGATAAACTGGGACGAGGGAAGGAAGAATAAGATTTCATTAAGAGGATAGTCTGCATTCTCTTTCTCCATACAAACGTAGTTTAAATTTTCCTCCCTGGATAAAGACATTAGAGCAAATATGTTTATACCATAAAACCTATATCTGTTATGTTATGACAATGCATCTACCTTTTTTTATTTATTATTTTCGAATTAAAATTATAATAAAAAATAATAATCTTAACGGTGCCATTTTCAACCCACGGTTTTGTTAGCTCCAGACGTATTGTCTCGTTCTTTTCTTTGTAACTGGCAGACTAGGCTGGGTAGGTGTAGAATGCTACTGGGCAAGCCTACTCCACCTAATAATGTCCCGGGCACTACAGCGCCATAAATAGCATTAATTAAAAGTTGCTAGAGCTGTATGAATCGTCTAAAAATTTAATAATTAGGGATATAAGGCTCGCTTTTTCACCTATATTTCACTGTATTTTATACAATTATTAAAACAAAGGACGATCGTAACAGAAACAAAACAGAAACAAAAGACGATCGACACTGAAACAAAATATGATCGAAAAACAGACACACGGACATCGACGTCTTAATAAAATGGTCCCGTTTTACTCTTTGGGTACGGAACCCTAAAAAATCAAAAGATAAACGAAAAAGTAAACAAAAGCTTCTCAATATTCTGTCTCAGAATCTTAGATCAAAAAATGTAAACGACAGCTGAAAGCTTTGAAAGTGACAGCTCTTTATTTACTTTTTTCCTTGCTATTGACAGTTCTATATTTACAATTTCGATCTAAGATTCTGAGGCAGAGTACCTATCTAGAGAAGCTTATGTTTTCTTTTTCGTTTGTCTTTTGATTTTTTAGGGGTCCGTAGGGTAAAAACGGGACCATGTTACTAAGACGTCGCATCGCTTCGATCAGCTTTTGTTACTGTTTCGATCGTCTTTTGTTTTGTGTAGTGTAGGTAGGTACAATGTACCTATACACATAGGAGTATGAAATTCCGTCGTTATAATTATGAATTCCCTTTTCATTATTCCCCTTGCTTTTAAACGATGACTATGTTTATGTAAGAGTATAGTTAAGTTTATATGAAATGAAACTGCTAAAAACACGTCCCGAAGTTGCGATAAAAAATATAAAACTGGAACCATAAATTATGCGATTAAACAGTAAATGTTCCTTAAACTGTAGGTCGTATTATCCGAAACTAAATTAAATGATCCCGGAAGGGCGTGCCTTATGTTATGAGCCCTTGAATTAATAGCCGTTAGCGATCCGGAGGTATCCCGTATTCGAACCTTACATGATTTTAATGGTCGAGTTTTATGGAGCTCTGTTAAGGCGAAGTAGTGCCATTTACTCATTTTAATAACATTTGTGAGTATAGGGAATACCTAATCATAAACTTTCGCGTTAATAATATTGATAAAATAAGCGTAACTACCTGGTTAAATCGGGTTATTATTTATTTTCTTACGACGAAGTTTCGACTAAGTTACAATAGTTTTAGTCGTAACGACGCGACGTTTAGCTGACGAATAGTGTATTTTTTTAGGTAGGTATTTAGATAAAGTACACATGAAGATGTGGTCTAAGATGAATAAAATAGGCGTACCTGGTTAACTCGTTAACTCAGAAGACGCTTATGATCTATTTCTGAACTATTTTGTATTTATATTTACATTTTCCCGGGTCTTTATCGCGTACTATTTATTTTCTTACCTCGACGTTTCAACCATGTTACAATGGTCTTGGTCGCGAGGGCACTTTGTGTATTTTGTATTTACACAAACTGTATTTTGAAATGAACCTCAAGTTTTGACAAGGTATCGTCGGCAACTTCTTAAAAATACCTACTGCTATTATAAATACGAATGGAACTCTGTCTGCCTGTTACATTTTCACTAAACCGATTTTGATAAATTTTGGTATAGAGATAGATAGGACCATGGAGATGGGTAACTTACTTTTGATCACGATATTCCTGCAGGATCGGAACTTACGCAAGTGAAACCGCGGGGCGGAGCTAGAACCTACATATTTTGTGAATGCAGTGCAGCAATGTGGTCCAAGTTCTGAAAACATCCTAATTAACGAAATCTTCGCCTTAACAATGTAAATCTTACATTTTTGTTTACAGTTAAGTTGCGTATAAAGAGCGCGGTTCATTTAAGGGTCTGTCCAAAGACTTTTAAAATTGGTATATAAAAGACTGGACAATGTTTTCCGTGACTTTGTACTAGCAATCACTACACTGACACTTTACCTAACTAAACAGCCCACACCTACAGCACACTTGCACGTGCAATTTCTTTACCTATATTATGGTCTGTATGTGTGGGCTATTTTAGGTAAAGTGTCAGTGTAAGTGTCATCGGGTAGTTTTATTATCGATCAGGTTTTGTGATGATGACATTTAAGCATATCTTAGGCGTGAAAAAACTAGACCATACTTTTGAAAATAGAAAATTGTCGCAAAGTCCCTTCTTTAGTTGGAAGTTTAATATGCTTGGGGCTGGCATCTCCACGGGTAACTGCTTTAGTGGATGTATTAATTAATTCCACGCAATGTAACTGTTTAAGATGAGATAACAGTTAGGGGGATTACGAAAAACCCGGGGTTATACTACCTAATCATAAAAACCGGCCAAGTGCGAGTCGGACTCGCGCACGAAGGGTTCCGTGCCATTATCTATACACCAGATTTTGTTTTGAAAGGTAAATTGCGGTTTACGATTTATGACGTTTTAAAAAAAAACTACTCACTAGATCTCGTTCAAACCAATTTTTGTTGGAATTTTGCATAGTAATGTACATCATATACTTTTTTTAGTTTTATCATTCCATTATTTTAGAGGTTACAGGGGGGGGGGGGGGGGGACCAACATTTTACCACTTTGGAAGTGTCTCTCGCGCAAACTATTCAGTTTAGAAAAATAATGTTTTAGAAACCGCAAGATCATTTTTGAAGACCTATCCATAGATACCCCACATGTATAGGTTTGATGAAAAAAATATTTTTGAGTTTAAGTTTTTAGTATGGGGAACCCCAATTTTTTTATTTTTTTTCTTTTTGTGTGAAAATCTTAATGCGGTTCACAGAATACATCTACTTACCTCTAGCTCTCATAGTTTCGGAGAAAAGTGGCTGTGACATACGGACGGACATGACGAATCTATAAGGGTTCCGTTTTATTGCCATTTGGCTACGGAACCCTAAAAATGCAAGTTTGTATGTTTGTTCGTTAGTCCTTCCAGTAAATACTTAACCTATTGCAATGTAATTTTATTGATAATACAGTCGAAATATTTGAATAAGACCCTTTGAATCTTTATTCAGTGAGAATTTTATTCACTGAATTAAGATTTACAAGGGTGAATTTAGTTTGTCAGTGTATTTCCTAAGTGTGGGTAAATACTAGAGGAAATAATGGTTGTGAATTAATATTTATGTTACTCAAAAACCAATAAAACGATTGCAATACAACTCAATAGTAGGTATGTAGATAGATAAACACATACTTATTGAAAAGGTATTGGGATTTATTTTGTGAAATAGGAATGAATTTGAACTACAATTTAATTTTACTATCGACGATGTAGCTGTTTGCCTTGAAGAAAACATATACTACTTAATCACTCCAGACTTGAAAGCTCGGGCGAAACCGTAGGGCTCAGTTAGTTTCCAAAAATGTATAGCTATAAGAAAAAGAAAGCAATTTGTCCTGTGTTTCTACAATACGCGGTCATGAGTAATGGCGTATTGTAAAGTTTATTCGATCGCAAATATTTCCGCAGTAAAGATGAATCGGTGTACGAACGTTGCCGGCTGCGGCATTGTATCGAACGTTTCCGGGGAGAGATTGTAAATTGATATTATGCGATTTTATTCAGTAGATTGCCGGGTTTTAGAGACCAGTATAAATGGAACAGGTTCAATGTTAAGGCGGGGTTCTGCCACTGGTCAATATATTACTTCGAAATTCAATGGACGACGAATTGCGGCGAGCGTTCAGTAGTATATTGCGGTAAATAGTCGTAAGGCATAATATTTATTTTTATTTTTGTAGACACTTGCTAGGCATAAAACTTTTTTTTTTGATTTCGATCGTCTTTTGTTTTCGCTTCGATTGTCTTTTGTTTTTATTTCGCCTTAAGCCGCAGCTGAGGATTTACGTGCTGATTGAACTTCTTGAAAAATCTTGGAGTCATAGTGAAATGATTTAAATAAATGTAATATGTAATAAAATGTGGTTTAGAGTTAACTTACCGTAGAAGAGGTCTTTAGAGTTAAAGTGGAATTACCTAAAATATTTAAGCTTTATCTGATTATGTTTTTCAAAAAAACACAAGTGTTTGTTTGTTTTTTAATTATAGACTACAATTTGACACATCTTCCTGAAGAAAAAGAGAGAGAGAGTGTCAAATACAAAGAGCCAAAACGTCAGATTATAGTCTGAAATAAAAAAAAACGTGTGGCACTCGGGGACTGCCGCGGTAAAGCTATTGCATAGCATTTTTATCAACTTATGCAATTATAATTATTTATTTATTTTGTAGGTACCATGTTACCATGGTAGGCGGCGCGGCGTGGGGGGTGTTAGGTTTTATTTTGGTTACGGAATTTCTTGATTCGGTGGCCGCGCTCAGAGCCCGCGATAAAAGCTATGCAATAGCTTAAAAACGAACTATAGGTAGGTTACCCACCCACCGTTATAGTATAATTTCTAATTATTACTTAACTGTTGACTCTTGGAGCCAACGTCAGGGGACAAATATTAGTAAACTTTCACCAAATACCTACTAATACCTACCATCCTATTGTTTGCAGATGTCCGGAACAGATATCTTACCTACCTAGTACGTGGGTAGGTATAATCAATGTTTTAGCAAATAGTAAATATTCATGAGTATCTATGTGTGAGATTTATATTTTTGTGCCAACTTTCGTTCTCGTAGGATTGTTTAACAGAATCTATATATACATACCATCCATCTACCTATAGTATACTATTATAGTTTACTTTTTTAATACAATAGAATGACAAATCACATCTCAGTCAATCCTGAAGATGAAACCTGTAAAGGTCTCGAAACGCTGAGCTTTGAAACAATGCTAAAAGGAATAAACACTACGCGATTAAAAGTGAAAAATGAGTTTCGGGACTTAAGCAGGAGAAATCATCGCTAGTCTACACTAATATTATAAATAGGAAAGATTTGTATTGATTTAAGATTTGTATGTGTGTCTGTATGTTTGTTATGAATAAACTCAAAAACTACTGGACCTATTTCAAAAATTCTTTCACCATAAGAAAGCTACATTCACCCTGAGTAACATAGGCTACTTTTGATCCCGATATTCCCACGGGATTGGGACTTACGCGGGTAAAACCGCGGGAAGCAGCTAGTATTTAATAAAATAAAATAGAACAAAATCATCCTCTGCAGCTCTGCATAACTACACACAAAACCACTGCATCTTTCAATAACCTTGGGTTTGAACTTCTAATTTTTAATTATGTATGTATTAACACTTGCGGTCTTATCGCCCGAGGGCGAGGGCTCCCGAGGGCGCCCCAGGGCTTGAAGCCTCAGACTAATTTTTTGAAAGACATTCCACCCCTACCAAGCATTAGACAATTGTGGGATAATGTAAATGTTCGTCATGAAAACATGGCACGCGTTGAAGTCTTTTCAAAGTTAAAACAAGCTTTTTGTACATGTAGGAAAACAAAAAGATCAGACTGATATTTTTACTGACTGACAAGTTAAAAGGGTGTGCTGAGAGGATGTGCCTGAATGAGCCTGAGAATGTATATTTATAGTAGATATTCAATTAAAAGAATACCAAAGATTTTAATTACCTATTACTTATGATTTAAATACCGAGTTGTAATGTAATTTTGGAAATGTGGTATCTAATTAATAAGTTTCGTAATAAAAAATAAATATTTGATTTGATTTTTGATCAATTAAAATAAAAGAAAAGGTAGGTATTAATTAAAGTTTGAAATATGATGTTACGGTTTTATGGAGGCTGCACCCGAAAATGCAGATTTGATTAATTTTATAGTTTTCAATTTATTCGCTTTCTTTTTAAGACCATAATATGCCATAGACAGATTAACATGCAAATCAGAATTTAGAATTGACATCGTCACTGTTCGTCACACACTTGTGTTGTTTTCGGTAGACTGAGAGACGCCAATCTTATAAGCAAAAATATACCTACATTTTTTGTTATGTTTAAAGTTGTTCCCAGTTAATTTAAGTAGATAGGGACTTGGTATTTTGGTATAAACTAAATACCTACCTACTTAACGCCTGTGACTAGAAGATTAGGTATTTAGTATTAAGGAATGGAGAGGAGGAATTAATGTAAGTACTGTGTAAGTTAGGAGGCTACTTTATTTAAACTTAAATCGTTTTTTTCGTTAATTCGTGTAGTTTCTACTACGGTGCCTAAATTAGGACCAAACTATTCTTCTAATTTGTCTATTTAGGTTTTGTACCAAAAGGGTAAAAACGGGACACTGTTACTGAGATTTCGCTGTATGTCTGTTTGTCTGTCCGTCTGCCACCAGGTTGTATCTCAGAGGCCAATACAAGTATTTATGCTTAGAAATATACATTTCTTTGTTGTCTGGGTGTGTACAAAACAAAAGTATTAGTAATTATTAAATTTAATAATGAGCAAGTATTATATCCGTTGTCTAGTCACCATAACACAAGCTTAGTAGCTTACCATGGGGCTACATGGCGCTGTGTGATGTTCACAAATAAAAAAAAATATCTATTATCTACTATATTGTAGTTGCTCAAGTTTCAACTTCAACCTTATTTGAAGGCTCGTCATAGCACATTACAATACTGGACAGGTGGATGACATGGCACCATCGATTGCACGTTGACCCAAGACAACCAAGTGTGGATTGAACCACGGCTGGGTCACTAAACCACGGTCAAAGAAATAATGATATGTAATGAAGGCTGTTTTTTTCTCTCTCATCTTTTGTTGACCTCGTAAGTGCCCACATAAAGTTAAGTACTTATATTTTATATTTAAAGTAATTAAAATAATATTTTTATTATCTTTTGTCGCAAATATGAACTTATGTAGAGTTCGCCATTTGTGTAAGCTGTGCCTATATTATTAGAACAAAGGATCTAGATGGCGTTGTAGGCAATCAGTGTTTTCGACGACTCGAAGTTTCGGAATACGGTTTACACCGGCCGTGGTCGCGAGAAGACAACGACACGACCTAGACTCGTAGTTTTAAAGGCAGAATTACACGTTCAACCACATTGAATTCAGTCTGGTTGAAAGATACAAAAATGTATGAAGACTGATTGAACAATGACATTGAATGATTACACGCTTTTATGTTTACACGATTTAATTTTGGTTGATTCATGCAAATTGAAAAGTAAACCGTGTAATTTTGGTTTAATAATAATGATGGACGGAAATCGTGTAAGTTTCAAAAGTGTGCGCCTATATTTCTAACTAGCTGACCCGGCGAACTTTGTTCCGCCTTAAAGGCAATAAATAAGCATTTTTTTTTAATCGAACGGGATAAAAAGTATCCTATGTCCTTCTCCTGGCTCTAAACTACCTCCCTGCCAATTTTCAGCTAAATCGGTTCAGCCGTTCTTGAGTTATAAGTGGAGTAACTAACACGACTTTCTTTTATATATATAGATTGTTAAAAATATATAGGTTCATAGGTAGGTATATGTATAAAATCAAATCACCTTGTGACCTTGCTAGATAGAGATATAGAAAATAGAGTTTATTTGCCGAGATTGCCGAGTCACATTCTATTGCAAGGTAAGGTCAAAGTCATAGGACCACTATTGTGTAATGTACCTAAGGCCACTCTTTGACATTGCTATGCTTGGAAAAAAATTTGACGAATTCATGAAAATACTAAAAAAGAAAATACTAGATCAGGGTTAGACATCTGGTAACTGAAAAAATAGGGTATATTGTCCTTTTTTTGAAGTAGGGTTTTGATTTTTTAACTGACCATTTTAGTGCATTTTCGACTGCCACTAAAAATCTTCAAAATTGAAACCGTTACTTTAATCATTGAGGGGTTTTCTGATGAGAAGGTGGTTTCAAGTGATCCATCAATTGGCACCTAGTTCTTTAGAAGCCGATTCTATAGATAGAAGTCCAAAATTTAGTAATTTTCTGCATTCTGGGTGCTATTCTTTGCATCATTCCGAAGGTTCTCATCAGATCTTCACCAAGATTTTATGGGACCAACTCGGGACCTTCCAAATAAATTATCGAATTCTATATTATCGAAATCAGACATACATACAAACAATATACGGGTCGAATTGAGAACCTCCTCCTTTTTTGAAGTCAGTTAAAGAACAAGAATCTACTTTACAACACATATCCTAACCAACGCCCTAACCACCACTTACCCATGAACACAATGAGAAGCGGTGATGAGATGGTCTCGAGCCACAACAGTGGCGCCGCAGATCACCTTCCCGTCACGCTTCAGGGCAGCCAGCCACGGGAACTCTCCGGGTGTCACTTCCTCGCCACCCACCACTCTGCCTCGCCGCGCTACCCCGCAAGCTATCCAGGTGGAAATTGACAATTAATAAAAAAAATAAAGAGACTTTATGAGTGATGTTCATGATGATGACCTTCTCTTCTTCGTGTCGATGACACAAAAAATTGTCAGGGGAATATGGTTAAACCCTCGTACTCCAGTATGTTGCGAGATCTTTGGCGTTTTCATTGGCTGACATCAGATCAGCCAACGTACAACTATTAGGGCATTATTATGATGTCACCTGATGGGAAGCGCAGCGTAAGTCCCGATCGAATGTCGGGATAAAAAGTAGCCGAAGGGTAACCTATTCTAGAACTCCAGATGTCTGCATTCAAAGTTGCAATCGGTTCAGTAGTTGTATTTTTAATTGATTTTCTTTTTCCGTAATCGGGTAATAATCAGAATTGCGTGGAGAATCTACTTAACTATCTTTTGAGGACGCTCTCTTGCAGACTTCTCCGTGATTAAATTCTATAATTGTTTCATATTTTATTATAGATCTAACTTTATCTTAGCTATTTGGGGTCGGCACAGTAGGTAAGTCATCATTGCCGATACCTAATAAATCTGCAAATAGATTTGTCAATATTTTTACGGCCGGTCGCCTGCCTGACACCAACCCCCCTAGGGACCAAGCAAATTTACCCGCCACCGCGCGGGTAGAACTCAAGGTTTGTCTCCCCCAGATCCCTTGGCCGCCTTTTACGACACCTGTAGGAAGAGATGGCGTAACCCTTTTCTATGCTGGGGATACACGGTTCATCTAGGTATATATAAATACATCAATTAAATTTTACTTACATGTCGAAAAGTTAACTTACCTAGGCCATCTAACTCTTTCTCGCCAAACTTGATTGTTTGGAGCAAATATTTGTACGAAAACTAAGTATGTTTATGTTTTGAAGTTCTCTATTAGTCCACTTATTAGAATTTTAGAAAGATTGTTAGACAAACATCGCACCTGCCGAGGAGGAAGTTGGTGAATGGTGTTCAATAAATTGATATATCGCGCCCGAGCCACTCAATTTACATAATCTGACACTGATAACGTGTAAACAAAACATAACAGAAAATGGGCAGCTGTTTCTATTACCACAAATTAAAATAGACACACTATCTTTGAAAATATACCTACGTTCTACATTTAACTATCAGAAAACTGGGTTAATTTGCGATCGTTTCTGATAAAACTGAGTGCAGCGAAAACTTTTAAAAAACTCCACATATTTACGTTTTAACGGCAACTCCGAGGTGTTGATGTTGTTAATCGACCGATTACAATAAATTCAGCTTTTTGGACATTTAACATTATATCCGGGCCACTTAACATACTTGCGAATATATTTCGACTTATCACGATGGGCTTATGTGAGAATCTGTGCTGTTCGAGTGCTCGCTCTCTAAAAGCACTCCAAACTATTAGCATTGCTATTATGAATATGACATAACGTATCTCAAAGAATTCCTATTGAATAATCCGTTTAGAAATTATAAAACTGAATAATTTGCCGCCCGTTAACGAAGGCGCATTGTAAATAATGCCTAATGGCCAATTTGGTAATCTCACGCGATAAAGGTAACCGTCGTACGGAGAAGATATTCTGATCGTTTTACAAATATAGAGCACTCACTTACCGAGATCAATTATTTCATACTTAAAGCAATATGAATTTCAAATGAGAATGTTGGATTAGATAAACACGGCACATTAATAATGATCACTGAAAACGGCTGAAATTCCATGGAGAATTAGACACTCACTGCAGGGTTTGCAAGCGGCTGCGAAGGCAGCAGCGATGGCGAGGAGACAGATGATGCGCAACATATCTGGCGGAGTGACGGGCGAGTCTGGAGGCAGGGGGAGACGCCGGCCCAGCTATTATAGGCCGTGGGCGGCGCCTCCGATAAGCCCTCGGGGCCAGGGTGAGCAGACCAGGCCAAGTTCACGGCGACGCGGCCGCCGCGCGAGTGACGCCGTGCGTTCCGCCCATCTCACGCTATCCATGCACCACACCACCATCGCCACGCTTGCGCCGCGCAGCGCCCGCGCAACCGCCAGCCTTCCAACCAACATAGATAGTGACCTTGAACATGCACATCGCTTAATCCACATTACTCAATGCGATCTTGGACACCTTTTCCACTGATTACCATGCCCTAGATTCTCATCTGTGAATGCAGATTGCACATGCGATTGCATATACTTATTATTACTGCGGTACATAGGTATATACTACGTACCTATACTAAGTATTTTGTAATTTCGTCGTTCTTTTATCAATTTAACATGCGTTCTATAAATTTTCTTGACTGAAACAAAGAAATGTAACTTTTAACTGCAAACATCCAACCAAACCAATTCCATTCATTCACCATCAGATTCCCATTAATGAGACGGCAAAAGACAAGGCTCTCATTGCGTCACGCAACTGTCACAGACAGGCCCGTATCGTCCCATTTTTGGTAGCGGTAACGGGACACCAGAAAATGCATGCATCCCCTTAATAACGAAGCTAATTTAAACCGCATGCATTCCTCTTAATTGTCTACAAATTTGCTACCGAATCTGATTTTAACGGTGCTTTCACGTTCGAAACGTTTTTAAACAAACAAGGCTAATTCTTTTGTGAAATTAATATTTGGTGATTCGTTTTGGATATATTAATTTTCGTCAATTGACATATACTAAGTAAATGAGGTAAATTATATATCATTCATAGTGAATATATGCTGATGCAAGTTTTATTTTGATTCTCATCAGTCTAGTCTTATTTGTATGCTTGTTATTCTGCCTTTATTTTCTACAGTATAAAGTCGAACGTCTACCACCGATGTAACTAAGTTAAACTAACTTAGCTACGCATAGTTGATCCATGCTTACTTGTTTGAAAAATTGGTGAGCTAAGCTCAAGCTAAGCTGTTTTCACGATTTTGGATTGAAATTAAACTCAATGTTATTGGTTTAAATCGCATGGTGCTTATTACTTTTAGCATTGTTTTAACGCTCAACGATTCGAGACCTTTACAGGTCTCTCTTCTTCTCTTCAGGTTTGATAGTCAGTCAGTTGTCAGTCAATCTTGAAGAAGAGACCTATGTGTGGCAAAAAATCACTTTCTTGAGCTCCTCCTGCTTCGGCGCGCCATGTTAAGCAGTTGGTCCCGGTTGTTACCTCAGATAGCAGTCGTTAAGTCAAGTTAGTGGCCTTAGATCAACTAAAAACTCTAGGTGAGCTACACCACTACACAAAAAAAGAAGAAGAAGAAGTGCATTAAAGAGGTAACTGCGTATATACCTACATTTGCATAAAGTCGATCATATTTATTACGCAATCAAGTTAATTTCACCACCGACCGATGCCGGATGGCCGCAGTTAATTTTTATTCTTTTATTTGGACAATCTTACTCAACTTTTTACGTAATGCCAGGATTAAAACTGCGTAGTATTTAAGTTTTGCAATTTCTGATATTTCGGAACAAAGTTTTATGCAGGCGGAATGACCTACCGATCGACAAATATTCCACTTTCTCGTTATAAAACTGCAGTTTGTGGCTATAATTAGCAAAGATTTAGGACACTAATGATTTATGGCGCCATATCGATATCTCCGAATCACTCAAAATAGAAAAACATAACCCTCCTTCGGCAATCGGGTAATAAAACAATAGGCTAACCAGAAAGCTCGCGGAACGCCTTAGGGGCAAGAAGCAGGCGAGAACAAAGAAAACAAGATCAATATTCCCCGAAATCAATAAATATATCTGAAAAAATATTATGTATGCTTATCATAAGTCTTTCTGATAGCAGATCTGTGGTAAATGAAAACCTTTTAGGTTAAACACTTAAACAAAATGAATAAACAATGGAACATTTTATTACAACACTATCTCTGTTTGAATGAAGTTGCGTAGTACCACCGTAGTAGTTCTTCTATCTAAATCACTATCAGACCTCATAGAAAATCGTCTAGACAAACATTAACGGCCTTGGTGGTGTTTTACGATGTATTAAATGAATCCAGTTCAGTGATGAGAGTGTAAGATCTAAGCAATTGTGTCAAGGGTGTTGTGTACCCGTATATTGTAACGATGTTACCTTTTGTTTTTAAATTATCAACCTGCATTACTATACACCTGCAAATACAAAGTGTAGATATAATATTTGGCGCGTGTAGACGAGAAATTTGGTGTTAGTTTTGATGATTGTTGTCGAAGGTAATGGTCGTCGATATTTTTTATTTTTCTTGCGATACTCGAATATTTTATTCAAAAAAGATGATTATAAATAGTACCTAAGTATTTATTTGAATAAAAGTGCACCAAAAACTAAATTAAATCTGTTAAGTACCTATTTATGTTACAAGCAATAAATATAAATTAAATTTTCTATTGGTATATTACAATTACGACCAAAAGTGCCCAAAGAATTAAAAGAAAATGTAGACGTAGTGGTATACAAAAATATTTAGCGTAGTTTCGAAACGGGCTCCACGATGATAAGAATCAAAAAACACATGGGGTTGCAGAAAATGCAAACATTTTTGGGAGAGCAACGACAACAGGAGCCTCTTTCTTTGGTCTAAAGATATAGATATAGATAGGTGACTAGAGAGAGGTTTACCATAACTAAATCTCCACTGAGTAATAGAATACATAATAGTACAAGACTGACTCCAACAGTTTTGGAATGTGGGAGGAATTTGCCACGATAGAATCTACTCTAAGTCCTAAAGTGTGACACGCTTAGGTAGACCTAAGCGTGTCACTTTAGGACATTATGTTATAGAATATTTACTGTTCATTTAAGTCTTCTCTATCTAAATATATATGTTTGTTTAAGGGTAGGGTTAGGGTTTTTTCGATCGAGAATAAATCAAGATGTCTGCCGCTGACTATGCCAAAGACTCTATTAGCCTTATTAATAAACGTGGAGTAAGGTTAGAGTAGTCAGAACATGCTTTGTCTTTTTCCGTGACAAGAACTTTCAAATTTGACAGACAGAGACAAAAAGTTGTAAAATTATTCCGACCTTACTCCACGTTTATTAATAAGGCTATATAAGTCCTTTATTAAATCCCAATATCAGAGTAGTATTTGGTTGCACCACAGCTTAGTAGCTCGTATGAATATGAATAAACAATAATGGCCTGCAAACTTAGGTAATTTGTCGATTTGCCTTGAATCCGGTAGAGTTGTGTGGGGTCACATTTGACAATTTGTATTGCTTGATCGATCAAGTGTGCGGCCTGCATACTAAAGACCAACAAACATGATGGTCAATGTCTTACCTCCTTATTTAGAAACTAGCTGCGTCTCGCGGTTTCACTCGCGTAAGTCGCGATCTCGTGGGAATATCGGGATCAAAAGTAGCCTATGTTACACCTCGATAATGTAGCTTTCTTTTGGTGAATGAATTTTTGAAATACAAATCTTTCCTCTTTATAATATTAAGTACTAGCTGCGTCCCGCGGTTTCACCCGCGTAAGTCCCGATCCCGTGGGAATATCGGGATTAAAAGTAGCCTATAGCCTTCCGCAATAAATGGACCATCCAACACCGAAAGAATTTTTC
This sequence comes from Idaea biselata, assembly GCA_958496205.1. Lineage (NCBI taxonomy): Eukaryota > Metazoa > Arthropoda > Insecta > Lepidoptera > Geometridae > Idaea > Idaea biselata. The sequence continues at coordinate 13,036,069 of OY292400.1, read as the reverse complement.
AAATCGGACCAGTGGTTCCTGAGATTAGCGCGTTCAAACAAAAAAAAACAAACAAACTCTTCCGCTTTCATTCCGCTTTATAATAATAGTAGAGATAGATAATAGATAGAACTATCGAGTAATTACTCTGGCTAAGTGAAATCTCTGTCATATTTTTGCAGACGTCGGAAAACACTGACAAGAACGAGACAAATGCATTATTTAGCCAAAGTACCTAATCCTAATTACTCGACTTGTCTATAAATACGGGGTAGGGGGTTAGTTTCGAAAATAGTTCAGTGGGTATTTTAGTTTCTTACGCGTAAATAGGCCTCTATTGACACTACGTAACTGCTTCTTCAAAAACAGCTAAGTGCGAGTCGGACACGAAGGTTTCTGTACTATTACCTATCACAAAAACTATCACGCTTGTTGTATGGGAGGTCTACTTACATACTTATTTTATTCTGTTTTTAGTATAGCGGCAACAGAAATAGATCTTATCTTAAACAAAAAACTAAAGATACGGTACCTAGTCTCGAAAAATGAGACGATAAAACTGCGTCTAGCTGACGCACTAGCCTCAGTTGTATGTCGAACCGTTGCCGCGTGAGCGAGCATGTGCTGTCACACTGCGATTATATTTTTGACATCCATAAGAATGCCTTTTTGCTTATTTACAAAAACTGAATCATTCTTAAAGACAACTGTTTTTAAATACAATAATTTTATGAAAATTCATGTAGGTGTTTCTAGCTCATTTTTCGAATACGCAATGTTAGAATATACCGTATCTACTATTTTTTATTTTCATCTAGGGATCTTATAGGGATTAGGCAGTAAAACGTACGGGAATCCTACTCTAAATTGGCAAAAGTCCCATGCCTTCGAACCGTGGTGAGTCCTAGGACATGTCAGTTTCCTCACCATGATTTCTTTCACCTCAAGAGCGATTTAAATGACTTGTCGTCCTGAAGAAAAAGACATAGGTGCGCGGTCGGCCGGAAACACCGTTCTCTAAATTAATGTTGACGCTCATAAATAGGTTTAACACAGCAAATTAATGATTGTGCATCATCTACCTGCAAATGAGTTTACCAAAGTAGATCTATACCTATCAAGGTAGGCAAAGTACAGTAGATAGATAGATAAACGCTTTATTTGAAATACAGTAGGTGTGTTTCAAGGGTGTTCATAACTCATAGTCACACACAGATAATGATGATTTATATTATGATCTCATTCATTCTACCGTTTGAAATAATAATTAGTAAAAGGGTTATCTAACATACCTATGCAAGGTTTTCTGTGTTAAATTCTGTGAAGTTAGATGAAAGTGACATAAGTAAGTTACAGTTATAATAAAATAATAAAAATTGATTTTTGTAACCCATAACGATTTCAAAAGAGATATAAAAAGTAAAAAAATCCCTCATTCATTCATTATACACGTGGGGGAGGTAGGTGTATCATTTTATACTAGCTGCACACCGCGGTTTCACCCGCGTAAATGCCGATTCAAAAGTAACAAACGGAATCGGCTTTCGGAAACGGATTATCGGGAACAAAAGTATTCTATGCTACTCTCCATTACTTAAACCATCCCTATTATATTATGTAGGTACCTACATGTTTTCTCGTTTATAATCCTCCTATGTATTGTGGTCACCTTTTAACCAAAACTTTTTAATTTACATATTTATGAAAGAAAATAGAATTTATGAAAAAAAAATATGTCGAAGGTGTCGAAATAATCATCTATCGAACAAGTGGAGTTCGAAGTAAAATCCGTCGAATTATTGATCTTCGAAGGTTTGTGTTGTCGAACTCATACTTGTCGAATTATAGATCTTCGAAGGTTTGTGTTGTCGAAGTATGCTTTATCGGACTAAAACGTGTCGAAGTATGGACAGTCGAAACAATGTCGTGTCGATTTTTATGGTTTCGAAGTAAGTGACGTATCGAAGTTAACAACTTTCGAAGTTCAGGGGTACACCCTTTACTACCTGCGTCCCGCGGTTTCACCCGCGTATTTCCCGATCCTTTGGTAATATCGGGAGCAAATCTTAATAAATGGACAATCCAACACTGAAAGTTTTTTTTCAAATCGGACCAGGCAGCGGTTCCTGAGATTAGCGCGTTCAAACAAACAAGAAAACAAACTGTTCAGCTTTATAATAATAAGATTATAGTGTGCTTCAAAAATATTCATAGCGGGTATCTCAGGTTCCATAAAGCCAAAGAACACTAATATTACCAAAGGACGTATCTGCATAACACTGCTTTTAATTTTGTTGAACGCCTGATATGGATTAACAGCAACGTCATGTCGAGTGATTTGTATCACGTTTGTATGTTGAATGAAACGCCTTCGGTTTATAGTAGAGCCACAGTTTAGTAGAGCCATAGACAAATTATTTATCTTTAATTTATGGTACAGTCTGGTAGAGTCTAGTATAGTTGGCGCCTCGGCGATCCAGACCTATCTAAGATACGAGCCCAACATCTGCCTTAGGTATGTGTGGGACACGCATGTGTTTTGCAGGACATTGCACACATCGCTATCTAGCCCCAAACTAAGCAACTAGGCTTGTACCATGGGTACTAGACAATGGACAAAATACTACATGTTAGGCATACTTTATTTTGTAAATACCTAATATTAGAGAGAACACCCAGACCTAGAAACATATATATGGACACATTGATCTTAACCTACAAATATCTAAATGTATGGGCAGCGTAAATGCTTGTCCCCGACGGGAATCGAAGCCGCTACCTTCTACTTTACAGTCGGGTGTTTACTCTACGTGCCACAGAGGCCGTCAAACATACCTAGGCAAAGTTAAGTTGATCAACCGCGTTGTTGTTCAAAAAAGTACAAATAAAAACAGACATTTGTACAAGGGACTCATTCGTAATTTATAATGTGACACATTAAGTATTATTTTATCCAAAAGCTAGAGGTTTATGTAAGTTTTATGTTATGTAGAAATTAAATTCATTTTTCGGTTTTAATCGCGTAGTGTTGAGCGTTGAAACAATGCTTAAAGTTATAAACACCACGCGATTAAAACCGAATAATAAGTTTAATTTATATCCAACATCGCTAAAACAAAAAAAAAAGTTATGTTTTCGTACAATTATGTGTGTGTAACTACAGTACCTATAAATAAACTTTATTCTAGTTAATTTATGTTTTTTATGGTGTAGTAAGGGATAGTCGCTGGTTTGGTGTTTATGTTATAGGCAATGTGTATAATGCAGGCATTCTATACATTTCCTAGGTATTGTATAGAATGCCGGGGTCGTCCAGGCAATGTGTGAAATGATATTGAATGTTCAAACTATTTTACACTTTACCTAGGAAATGTATGGAATACCTAGGCATTGTATAGAATGCCGGTTGACGCATAGGTAATGTATGTAACGTGTTTTTTTGCGTAGACAGCGTTTCGATTTTTATACATCACGCCTTTTTTATTTACAGAATAAGGCGCTTTGGCGACCGCTGCCGTCGTTCATTATACACATTGCCTGATGCGCTTCGGGCATTTTATACAATACCTAGGCAATGTATGAAATGAATCGTATTATACACATTGCCTGAACGTTTTAGGCAATGTATATAATGCCTAGGCATTCTATACAATGCCGGATTATACACATTGCCTATAACATTTACATCATAATTCGCGATTTAAATTGTTATGTCTAGGCCTGGGCTCCATAGCCCCGTGATACTGGACGTTTATGATTTGATTAGTGATTACTTCACCTGCAGTTATGTATGTACCTACTCTAACAAGTAACACTCATCATCATCATCATAATTTCAGCTGTAAGAAGTCCACTGCTGGACATAAGCCTCCCTCATAGATTTCCAGATGCTTCGGTCATAAGTGGCCTGCATCCATCGTGAACCCGCGGCCTTAACTAAGTAACACTCAACTTACCGAAATAGGTCAGTGGTGCTCAAACTTGACTTCTGTTACGCCCCATTTTTCTGAGAAAATAACAATGTTACCCCCGTTATTATTATTATTATCACATATTATGCATTTCCTTTATGTAAACTATTATTTTTACAAAAATGTGTAAGGAATGAGTAATTTACTTTATGTGGTAGATAAACTGTAGGGGTAACCCTGTGGTTAGAGCTGTCTCTACCCTGACCATTTTTGTATCTATGCCTTTCTGAATTTTCATCTGAATTATTTTCTTGTTTGGTCCGTTCTAGATCTCTTTTAATCTTTTTTTTGTGTTATAAAAGTGATCAGGTACACATACCTGCTCCACATTGATTGATTGTTTGCTTCACAAAGCAAACAATCAATCAATGTGGAGCATTACTCCAGAAAAGGATCTCCTAAAATATTCTTTTGGATTTTCTAAAATATCCTTTTTAGATTTCTACGGACAAATGGGATTTTTATTTTATAGTATTACTAGCTGCGCCCCACGGTTTCTCCCGCGTAAGTCCCGATCCCGCGGGAATATCGGGATAAAAAGTAGCATATGTGTTATTCCAGGTCTCCAGCTATCTACATTCCGTTTCATGTTTCATGGTGATCGGTTCAGCGGTTCTTACGTGATTGTGTAACAAACACGCACACATAATACATACTCACAAACTTTCAGCTTTATAATATTAGTAGGATTTTACCCCCCATTTGTTCCCAATGGGAGTTGGGTGTATTAGTAGCTCCTGTATTTGAAACAAGAACAATTTTAACAAGCTAAACAATTGAAATGTAGGACCTAATCAGTCCAGTCCTGCCCAAGAATTGCACGAGTAGGTATGTTTTAGTTAGGGCCCTTTTTAATGGCGGTTAAAAAATAGATGCACCCCCCTTGGGGGCCATCACGTACTCACTTTCAAAACCACGGACCTACGTACTTACAATGTCATCTAGTTACAAAGTCAATTAGCAAATTACATAAGCTCCATCCCACATGATGGTAATGACAAGTAGGTAAATGGTAAATTGCAATAATTACCCTATTAGCAGATAGATAATTCTGCAAAAAATACAGAAAGCTAATAAAAATAGTATTTATGACGGTTCATGCGGGGGATATAATAACGTGCGACATGGAAGGATGACAGTGATGGTCGATACTTCGCCTGAACAAAGTGGCACAAACCAGTGAAAGTAATATCGATATATCCAGTTATACTGTGGCCACGTTCACGTTGCTCGTCGGCACGCAAAAAGGATCCAAAGTGGGAGGTATTTAACTAAACTTTTTAAACAAACATATTTGTACTTGTAATAACGTCTTTTCCCGCGCGGGTCTCAATTCGAAAATTGAATCGGTATTTAATTTTAGTTTTTGTTAAAAAATCCTCATCTTTTTCCATTTGCGAGGCACTTTCTCAGTGAGAAATACTACGTAATTATGTGAGATATTGGTATTACAGGAATACTTGATATCCTTTCCAACAAAGTAAAATAATGGGACAGGTTGCCTATCCAGTGAAACGTAAGAAAATAAAAAAGGATTTTTTGGTTTTTTTTTGTCAAAATTTTGTTGCAAGTTTTAGTATTATTATTTTTATTTTTTATTAGAACAAGATAAATTAATCCTTCATAGCCTACATGATACATTAAAAAAAGCGAATTTATTGGGATTCGAACTATGGTGTTGACCTCTGCGCCCCGAGTAGGCACTGCTGCAACTAACCCTAAATTTAGAATCCATTTCCTCGTGATTTTTGCGAGTACCTAAAGCCTCGTTTTTTCTGTGCATCTTGAGCGTTGGCTTACTGTTTTAGAAGTAATATTTACACTATACATTTTTTTGTAGATTAAAGCAAGCAGTGAGAACGAGACAGCCCAACGTGGTCGTGCTACAGCCGACTGTCTCCGGCCGCACAGTCACAAACTGCCATATTGGTCACTCCACAAGTCGTCCTTAGCCGTGGCCGTGCCCTCGTGAGTTACTGTTTGTATTTATTTCGTGTCCATTTTGGAAGTGTTGTGACATACGAAGTTACTGTATGAGGTTTGTCTCTTCTTTTTTTTGTTAATACTTGTAAAATTACAGGATTAAAAAAAACAAATGCGAGTCTTAAATAATAATGATTGCAAACTGACGATAAAACAAATGGATTTAGATACTTAGTATTTTTTGTTAAGTAATAAACACGCTCTGATATTACCTGACCGATGGACCTATGGACGAAACATAGCATTTATGCTAAGACTAAGGAATTAAAACCTTGAAACCTAGGTAGGTTTAAACCTAGTAATATATTCACTGTGTTGTAGAGATAGACACGTGGAAATCATCGATACAAACAAGACGTAAACCTCCATGAATTTCTTGTGGTTTTTTCTTATGGAGCCGCATTCCGAAACCACACATCATAACTCACGAAAGTTCTTTCCTACTGAAAAAAAGAATATGAATAATGAATTACATTTCTAATACTACTTTAAAGAGAATAGAGAATCACAATTCACAATATATTATGTACCTAGGAACGAAACCTTATCAATCTCTGGAAACAAGAATATTGTCTTCGTCCATCTTCGAGACGATAAGATCTTCAAGATCCATCTTCGTCTACGGAAGATTCAACTTAAACAAGTGTACAACAATTCGACTTAAACACAATTCCACTAAAAGCAGTTCCACTAAAACACAATTCGATGAAAAAGGATCCACTTAAACACAATTCGACTAAAACAACCAAAAAAGCTGTTCTGAGACAAGAGGTAGTACGAAGCGCGCTCTCGCGCCCTAGCCTTTTCGAGGTTATGTTTTTTAAACTGCCCAGAAAGATTATTGTTTTACGAACTGTGTTTAGTCGAATTCGCAAAACCACCATCTTAGGTAGTCTAACCAGATACCTAGATCTAACTAATGTCTCTATTAATACCTACTAGCTATTAAAGGCTAAACTTTCTATTTGTCTATTAAGACCGCAGGAACAGGAAAACGGTCAGCTCTCACAGAACGAGTTGGCCACTACCCAGGACTGTTGCGTTTCGAATACCAATAAGCACTATTTCAATATTATTGCATAAATTACGTAGGTAGTTGCTAATTTATTAACCGACTTCGAAAAAGGAGGGGGTTTTGCATTTGGTTGTAAATAAAAATAGCCATTTTTGTTGGTAGGTACTTGTTATGAGGATGCAATGTACATAGTGGTCGGCAAATTTGTTGAAAAAAATGGCGGATGCGCAGAGTCGAATTCATGTAACATGAATGCGCGAATTTTCCTCTTCCACGTAAAATTTTTCCAACTTATTTGCCGGGACTTGTATCCCTTTGAAGTGCTTTTCATTAGAGTGCGTTTCTATTGAAGTGGCGCTTCGCAAATTGCGGAGCGAATCAGAAAGTGAATTGACCAATCAAAGTGGTTGAAATGTCCACTTTGCATTAATGGAAACAGTGTGATGGATGATGAGATAGATAAGCCAATTCACGGTCCGCTCCGCCTAGCTTCAGTGGAAACGTACTTTTATCTAGGTAACGAGATCGGGCTTTTGCCAGTTCAATAGGGTTTGTCTTCAAAATCCTCAATGTCGAAGGGCGCCTCTTTTCGACATTAATCGACTCGATTTGATCCCTAGCGATCCTCGATCTGTCATCTCCGAGGGGCTAGATTTGATAGCATTTTGTAAGCAAAGGCATCCCTGAATTGAGGGGCCTTAGTGGTATCTTCTTCTGATTATTTGCGGTCGAATCGCCAGGTAACATTTTTTGAGACAATTGTACTCCAAGTAGGTAGAAATAAATAATTTTTCCGTTAATTTGTCCCACGGCAAGGGCCTCCTCTTAGAGGGGTTAGGTAGTAAGACCCCACGGGAGCCTACTCCGGATTGGCGAATGTCCCATTAGGTATAATCAGCAAAATTAAATAAGGATTCAATTTGGACGCCAGCGCCAGCGCCTTTTACGATCTCTACCGGGCACTTTCAACAAACAAGCGTATTATAGAGAGGCAGCTTACTGTGTACAGTTTAATTAGGTCTTAGTTTAAGGAAGTAAAGATCATTTTCCTTACACAAAAAGTATGCTTACAAATGTATGCAAATCGAACCAATGATCGAAATAGCGGTACATTTACATTTGCTAAGCAGAAAGCTGTTATTGGCCCGGTTGTTTTATAGGTCTTATTTTTTGGGTACCTAGCTTCTTATACAAGGTTAATAGTTTATTAATAATGAATTAATAGCTTATTAATGATACTGTTGATGACACACTGACACTTAAATTAGACAAAAAATGCCTATATCAAAAGGACAATGGACAGTTAATTAAGTTGAAAAGATTGAAATCTGAAGTGGGTCATTTATTTACTTTAAAAAGGAAGAAAAAAAAGAAGAAGGAGTCCTTTAATTACTCTATTAGTACAGTTTTCACTCGCTGTACACACCGAATTGATAAACTATTTATAGTAATTATTGGTTTATACTTTTTAGCATGAGTAATAGCGTAAGGTACGGAGGAGCGGAGACTCCTGGCACAAGCATTATGTTTGCTTAATAGGAGTGTCCATTGTCTTAATATATATTGTTAAACTTTTGCTTTGAAATAAATACATTTTTATCTTTTATCTTTATTTAAACGTGTGAGGCTGTGAGCGGTGCAAAGAGTATTTACGCTCTCTTTGCCACTCATTTGGGCAGTGCTGCGCATTATTGCTATCGATATTGCAACATGCTCACCGTTCTAACTTTACTATAATTTGCGATCGATGTGCAGCGAGTAACATTTTTAACACATAATTTTACATTTACCCGGTTCTTAATCGTGATTTTTATTTTTTATTTTTTTTACAATGGTCTTGGTCGCAAGGAGACTGACTGGAGTTTTAAAATAGCCTTTCCGGCAAGACTTTTGTAATACAGTCGAAACATAATATTGTAGTAAGAAAATGAAAAAGTAATAATCGCTAAATATGTAAATTTCCAGGTGTTAAGATGAAGTACTTGCTGCTGCTATGTCTGGCTGGAGCCGTGATCTGCCACCCCTCCTCCATCAGTCCCCCCAAGGACAAAGGCTTCATAGAATGGATATCGAACCTCATTGGCGGTGTGAGCTCCACAACCTTGAAGCCTATTGAGCATAGTCCACCTGAAAATGGCTGCCCTGCTTGCCGTGAGTACTTCCGAGAAACTACACCTAATATATCTCCTAGACCCTAGACCTACAAGTTACCCATTTTGTAAAAGCACCCTAAAGAGGAATGAGGCAGAAATAGCTAATCGAAGCTAAGCTTTTTTACATATATTTTTTTTACATAAAATTCCACCAAGAAATAGTGTGACCGGAGCGGAGTTATTAATGTGTCAGTTCCCACGAAGCGAACTGAGCGAGCTCATCTTTACTCTTTCAGCTCTTTGTTGGTGTGTACCTGTGCCTGTACCTGTGTAACTTACATACTATGGATGTAGTTATTGCAAGATAAGTAGGTACCTAATTACTGACTTCGCTCCGTTCACGGTGGAAACGCGGTTTAAAGAAATTGCCTTTAATTGCCTTGAACCCACGACTGTAAGAGCATTGAGTTTTTGAACATAAAGCATATTTTTTTTCAATACAATTTTTTAATCGATCTGTTTTATAGAATGCGGTATCCCTCGAACCCGCCGCCGTATCGTGGGTGGCTTTGAGACCAGGATGCTGGAGTTCCCCTGGATGGCGGTACTTCTATACAACGGACGGTTCTACTGCGGAGGTTCTCTCATCAACGACCTTTATGTCCTCACTGCCGCTCATTGTACTTCTGGGTGAGTTCCCTCTAAAAATTGTATTTAGGGTTACGTAGCGTATAATGGTGAAAACGGGACCTTTTTATTACTAATTGTCCTCTTACTAATTGGCTCCATTGGCCGTTTAGCTAGCCGTCGAGGTAGCTCTCCTTCAAAAGAAACGAATCTAGCATTTCGATCGGTCTATAACTTGTCCCTGACGGTTGCCCTCCGGGGTGGCCTGACGGTTCAGCGGACCCCTCTCTTTTTACCCTTGCTGGTCATAGCTGGGGACGCTATAACATATATGCGTAGGTATTAGAGAACTGGGTTTGCGTTGTCCGTCTGGCTACTCTACCCCTTCTTCATGTCTAAATGTTGGCTATAGTTGGGGACATTATAACATATAGGTATATGTAGATCAGTTGTTTCAGGGGTCTCGTCTGTCTGTCTGTCACGTAGGCTGAATATCATGAACCGTGATAGCTGGACAGTTAAAATTTTCACAGATTATGTATTTATGTTACCGCTCAAGCGCTCTCTAACAACAAAATGGTAAAAACAGAATGAAATAAATGTTTGAATGGGGGCCATTTATTATTTTGATAGGATTTATTGGAAGTGTTTTTTTTTTCATTTCCTTCCGTGCGTCCCAAGTCGCAATCTCCAGTTCTTTTTCTTCCCAAGAGACCTTGCTTAACATATTCTTTTTCTGTAACAGTTTCCGTAAAGAGAAGATGAGTATCAAATTGTTAGAGCACGATCGATTCCAGGCCAACGAGACTAAGACCATTGTAAGGGAGGTCTCCGCTATTATAAGGCACCTGCGGTACAATCCTGGGACCTATGACAACGATATAGCACTACTGAAGCTTAATCAGAGGGTAAGTTTTTATTAATTTTATTTTTTGTAAACTATACATATGTATAATTGTATATGTTATAAATATTGCAGAACATTGCCCACATCGCCATCTAACCACAAGCTAAGCAACTAGGCTTGTACTATGGGTACTAGACAACGGATATATACTGCATATTATACTTATATAAATGACCACTATCTCACCTGATGAAAAGTGACTATGATCTAAGATGTCAGTACGCGTAATATAAAAGAAGGAAGGTGGTACTGGAACAAGCTCCGACCCGATTTCTTTAGTGGCTGCACCGACCACAGTGGCTGACCTAATGGCCCGTTTAACAATTCTAATCATACTTTCCCCCTTCTTCCTTTTCATTTAAATTCCCTTCCTTTTGTCGCGGCATGTTACTATATACCGGTTGCCTATATAAGTCGTAGTGCCAGGAAGTGTTCCGATACGTAGACCGGTGCAGCCAGCAGATCTTCCATCTTCCAACATCTAAAACGAAAGAAGACAATCTAACGCCAGAGAGTTTCAGAAAACAAAACAACGTGTTTCAGATTGACCTCAGCAACGCACTAAAGCGAGGAGGTAGTGAGGAAGAAGATCCTGGCGGCGTCAGGCCAGTCTGCCTCCCGAAGTCAGGAGTTAGCTACGCTGAGGAGATGGGAGTCGTGGCCGGTTGGGGCACCACTGAGGAAGGGGGTTCAGTGTCCAATACATTGCAAGAGGTATGTTATATTCAATTTGACGTTATATGTTCCCTAAGTCGTGTATCTTGGGACTTGGGGCTATAGATAGAGCATTGAAGCGAGGTGAAATTGAGGAAAAATACTCTGATCTGATATTAGGCCAGATTGGGTGCCAAAGTCAGTAAAAGAGGTTTATCACCGACTGTGACATATCCTGTTTCGTAAAGTCTGTAATTTTACATTTTTACAAACTTTACGAGACATCATCTAATCTATCATCATCATCATTTGCGGCTTAGATCTTCATCTATTTCAATACTCTACATTCATACTCATCCCAACTCATCGCTTTCCTAGTCATTTACCTTCTTTGTTTTAACTATCTTTATTCTTATTTCTCCCTGTTAGTAGTAAAACTCTTTAGCATTATATAGTTGAATCACACCACTATACGAAATCAGAATTGTCCAAATAAATGCTTTTCCTTTCTTTTCAGGTTCATAATTTCAGTTACTGATTCCTAATTGTTATTTCCCAGGTGTTCGTTCCAATAATATCGAACGCGGCCTGCCGTAAGACGGCGTACGGTAACCGCATCACAGAGAACATGCTGTGTGCGGGGGACGCGGAGGGGGGACGAGATGCGTGTCAGGGGGACTCCGGGGGACCGCTGCATGTCTACGCTAACGACACCGCGCAGTTCAAGGAAGTCGGTACGTGTAGATATATGCTCCATCACAGAGAACATGCCGTGTGCGGGGGATGTGCCGGGGGGACTCCAGGGGACCGCTGCATGTCTACGCTAACGACCCCGCGCAGTTCAAGGAAGTCGGTACGTGTAGATATATGCTCCATCACAGAGAACATGCCGTGTGCGGGGGATGTGCCGGGGGGACTCCGGGGGACCGCTGCATGTCTACGCTAACGACCCCGCGCAGTTCAAGGAAGTCGGTACGTGTAGATATATGCTCCATCACAGAGAACATGCCGTGTGCGGGGGATGTGCCGGGGGGACTCCGGGGGACCGCTGCATGTCTACGCTAACGACCCCGCGCAGTTCAAGGAAGTCGGTACGTGTAGATATATGCTCCATCACAGAGAACATGCGCTGGATGGCGTTGTGTGGTGTTCTAAGACTTAATTGTTATTCATATAGGTACTTAATATAATTTGATTTATCCAGGCGTGGTGTCATGGGGCGAAGGGTGCGCGCGGCCCGACCGGCCCGGCGTCTACACGCGCGTCAACCGCTACCTCACCTGGTTGAAGAGCAACACCAAGGACGCGTGCTACTGCGACTAGTTACACTGTGTCCATTCATACTACTACTACTGTACTAGGCACGTGTGTATCGTCTCAACATCGCCCTAGCCTTGTTAGATTACGGTTGAGTCGTTGTTGGTAATTTTGCAAGAACTTACTAACACTTTGATTTAAAGCTTTAGCAAAACTACAAATTTCTAAAACTTGTTGAATTGTTTTCGAGAAAAATCTAACAATGCTGAGACGATGTTGAGGCGATTTAGTTATAAAATACGTGTCCTGGTTAGCTCCATAATGGAACGCTCACACGGTGTTGTTTTTCAAGCTATTCAAGCGATTAAAACGTCTCGGGTGTATCTTTATTTTTTTTCTAAAATTGTTAATACATTTTACATTATTGAGTAAGGAATTTAGCAAGAAATCACTGAGGCTATACGCACATTGATAAGTCGCGGCGAATGCGTGTCGCGCATTCCTTTGACATAACTACAGGATTGGCCTTAGACTTTTCAGTATTCGGCTAAGAAAATCGACACCGTGGGAATGGTCTGTAACAATAAATTTGATTCAAGATTGATATTTTCTACGCAAATATGAATTCAACACAATGTTGAAATTAAGGAGAGCTTCTTCTTCATTTATTTTAAAGTGTTTTTTACTTGTTTGGCGGGTTTTTTGAAGAAATGCTTTCCAAAAATTTGCACCCGACAGGACTTGAACCAGCAACCTTTACATTCCGTGTAGTGCGCTAGCCAATTGCGCCACAGGTGCCCGTTCTGTCATGATGAAATTATGGACTGCAGCTCTCTGGGCTTGCGACTGGAGGTTGCAGGTTCAAGCCCTGTTGGGTACAAAATTTTAGAAAGCATTTCTTCTAAAAACTAAGCTTCTTCTTTTTATAGCTTATTCTGATTACCTACCTACGACTGAAGCCCGTAAAAGAGGCTAGAAATGGACGATTTATAGCCATAGCATCATAAGTAGCCTGTTAAATGTACTAAATGTAGTAATTATGTAATAAATGTTATTTATTTTAAACGCCTTCCTACTTATTTCATACCATAGTCATAGGTAGAGTCGAAGATCACATTTAGACATCGGGATTGAGACTTACACAGGTGAAACCACTGGGCACAGCTTGTCTAATATAAATTCATAGTGCTTACTTAATAGATTTGATTTGCATAGTAATTAAAAACCCTAAAAAAGGCAACAGTAAAACTACAATAAAACAAAACCACTTCTAAAGTTACAATGTATTTACCAGCTTTTACCACTAATCGAAATGAATCATATCTTAGAAACATTTATCTTAATTTTACAATTCTAAAACTTAAATGAGGCGCCTTATATGTCGTTATAAGATTTAGTATACATAGTAGAAGTAGAATAAAAAATAAATAATCTTACAAAAATATATGTACAACAACCAGGGATTTTATAAACAAGTAATATGTTTATTAAAATTATACTAAATTGTTAAATTATCACAAAAAAATCATACATTCTCTGTAATAGTGCTTCCACACTATAGTTACTTAATATATTAACAAAATACAACAAGGAGTAACTTCTAGCAACAAGCAAATTGAATGTTCCAAGATGAGGTAAAATTCCCTAATGTTTTCAAATGTTGACGTTTTTAAGTTAGGCAACATTACTTAAACCCACCCAACAGCTGCCTTAGGTATGTGTGGCACACACATGTGTGCAACCGTAACACAAAGAGCAGCAAATGTGTTAATGTATATTGACATGGCAACATATATTGAGAATAAATTACTTTTTGCTATCAAATGCTGCTCAGTAACACTTGGAAATGTTGTTCTTTAAAAAGTAACTGCAGTGTGGATGCACCATAGAAAATTAGATCATAATAATCCTAAATATTAATGGAGACATGGCCAGTAACATTATAGCTTGATTTTGAGGTGCAGTAGCCTCAATATAGAAACATTATGCCATCATGTTTGGAGGGACCAGACCCGTTTCAAGTACTATGATGGTTTCTTTACATTTGTCATGGCAAATGTATAGTAAAAAATGATATGTGAATACTTTTTTCAAACACATTTCAGTCAAATAATAAAATGAATTCAGTGATGAAAGTCTGAGGTCTGACTTATCTTTCACCTAGAATCTTAATACAGAATATAGAATACAAGGTTTTTAACTGCAATATTGCAGTTTGCAAAGGAATTTGACTGTAAGCTGTAATTAATAATTAATATTAATTAATATTCTAATTCTTAGGTAAAATGTTACAAACTTGTACCTACTCTTAACAAATTTTAATAAAAATTTCTAAATAATGATGAAAATTCTGACATAATATGCCTATAGATTCCCAAGTCTCCGATAGATCCTAGTTGATCTATGTTAGAGCCAAAAGGTCCCTGGCCACTTGGCTCCGAAGTTGTTGTTACCTCTTCAACAACTTCGTTGCCGTTTTTCACAATTTTCCTTGTTTCAACGGAACCATCTGGTTTTCTGATACTAGTTGTAATTATTGTTTTACAAAACGACCTTGCAGGAACCAAGTTGCCGTCAAAAGGGGCAGGGGTGCTGTGATGATTGGTATGTGATTCATTCTTTCGTTTCAGTAAACTAGATATATCCTGCGATGAAATTTTGCCATCTAAATCAATGTCCTTTGGCTCATCGTGTTTTCTACGTTGGTATCCAGCTTTCAGATAATAGTCCCTTAGTAGATTACTATTAGTGTTTGCATCTTCAGGGGTATTCGTTTCTTGGTCAGCTGTTATGGCCGAGAAATCATTGAGGTCTTCGTCAAAGAATCTCACGTCACCAAACATGCTGCCGAAAGATTTGAAGAGTTCGTTCATTTGCCTGGTGAATTCTTGGTTAAGATCCATCGACTCGGTGTATACGTCTGAGTTCTGCCTCGCGTAGAGTTCGTCGCCGTCGTCTTCATCATCAGAACTCCAGATTGGGTTACGGAAATCATTTCTAGGCGGCTCCAGACGTATGCCGAGAAACGTTCGCAGCTTATCCATTAAATTGTGGTATGCCATCAGGTGAAATTCAACTTGAGAATTTTGTGTTTGTAGGTGCTTTGGCTGGAAAATTACACTGTTCTTTGAATGCTATAATTTTTAAAAAAATATTTTTATTGCGCAACAAATAATCCAAACTTACCACCGGGTGACAGAAAAGCAAAGCAACTATTTGATGACACTGACAGTGACAGATCATGGACATCAAATCATGCCGTATCTACGCCGAAACCGGATGTGTTTTACCATACAGCCCTAACATAATAATAAACACTAAAAATCCCACGTTATCTTCTCCAAAAATAGCACAGCAGTCTCTGTTTTGTGTTTGATGTGATATTTATGAAATCAACACAGATTGCTGTACATAGGCAGATTAGTATAGGACACGAACTATTTCCGACTTATTTAATGATGTGCTGAAAAAGTCTAAGCTATAGATAAGGCAGTAATGCGAACTTCCGGTTTCCGCCCCGCGCTTCCCTGCCCCTGTTCCCACATTCCTTCTCTCCCTGCTGTGTTATCTTTCACTGCGAGAATGTGAATGATTTTACAATAAATCAGTGAATTTTATTTTAAATGACGAAGTGTTATAAATCTATTAAACATAATATTTGAAATGAAATACTCCCAGAGTGTAAATTACAGACAGAAACAGTGGTACAAAGAAATGACATTTATAATCACATGGATTTTATGACTTATTGATTGATTAGGGTAAGCTTATAAAATATTTTTTTAATCAATTAGGGGGCGTAAATACTTAAACAAGGCTGTTGGATATAAAAATAAAATATGTAATCTACGACTTAGTGTTTTGATATTTCGATTTTGACGAAAATATTATTTATTAAATGAGGCTAGAGATCGTGCCCACCTTCAACAATTTAATTTCTTAGTGGGCGCTTTGTAGACTAGACTGTATCTAAATGATTTGATTTATGTACTACACGTAAGCTATTCTAAATTGAATACTTTATATTAACGATATAAAAATGGACGTACCTATGTTTGTTTGTTTTACTAGTTATAGGTACTTACCTAATATTAACCTATCAATTAAAAATAATTGGATTCTAACCTCGACGTACCTACCTACCTACACGAATACTCTAAATAGGGAATAATTACGAATAGGTACGCAAACAAAATATTTTCATACAAATGGAGCAAAATTGGACATAATTTCACTGAAATTAAGAGGGTGGGTACTGTTACCATTGTCCATTTCCATACAAACATAATACCAAAATAAATTATGAAAAATTTAGTTTTCTTACCCACGTTCCTATGGAGTGTAATGTAATAAAATAAAAATGAAAATATAAATTGCTTCAAGCGTCGTCTCCAGATTGCCGCCAAAAAACTGACATTTTCAAATAAAAGTTTTATGGTAGGTAGTTTGGGAATATGAACAAATTAAGGTTAATCTCATCCATCATCGAAGATAACATATATTTGTAGGCTACTCGCCCCAGAGTTAAACAACAAAATATTCGGCAGGCGCTGAACCCCGCTCTACCAAAGTGAATTCATTACAAAGAGTGGTCATTCCACTGTATAGTGTCAAATACGACCGGTCCAGCGAGCAAAGCCCACATCTATATAGTTCAATCTGTATCAAATGTGACATTTCGAATCAGTAGCCAGCTCGCACGTGTTAATACCACAATGCAGAGAACACAAACAGATCCTAGCACATGGCTTCTTAGTAAAAAAGGTCAGTGTTCGTTTTGTTTTATTTTGTTTGTTTTTTTTACGCTATACGCGCAGTGATAAGTGGCGTCGCGGTAACGTTATGAAATTCAATTCTGACTATAGCCTATCGTTATAATAATCGTATCTGTCGTTAAAATAATTCACGACACTATTGAGACGGCCGGGCCTGCCGCCGCCGCTACTCATCGGTGCGCGTAGCAAAAGTCATAATGCACCTAGGTCATAAATATTAGCTTTTTTAGAATTTAACTTCGTACCTTGGTAATTGGAAGTACCTAATAGTACCTATATACATACATATATGGTACCTACTACTTACCACGATATTCCAACGGACATTCACTACATTCCTTACATTCATTATATTTTTATCAAGTTAACATATAAAGCAGCGTCTGACGTCATAATTTAGTACCTAGTTCACTGCCCTAGATAGTCCCATAAAAGAAATTCGATAAGTTCGTCACGTTCGTCGTACTTGCCTTACGTTGTTTTATGGATTGTTGTATGTATAACGAATTCGATTATTGAAAGGAGCTATATCGTATCCTAGGAACCCTTCTTATCTTATTTTTAAGACGAAAATTTCTAAAATCGGAATATACAGGATTAGAGGCAATTAATGACTAAACTATAATAGTAAAACCAAAAGGCGCTTTTTTAGAGTTCCATAAGTACCCAAAGGGTAATAATAACGGGACCCTGTTACACTGTCTGTCCGTGATAGCTAGACAGTTAAAATTTTCACAGGTGAAGTATTTCTGTAGCCGCTATAACAATAAATAAATTACTATAAACAAATATTTAGTGTTGCCTCACACATTATAAACGTGATTTTTAAATTTAAAACACAACAATATCGCGTTTTAAATTTACCATTGGCGCCGTGTAGAGGCCCCTGTGTTAAACATAAATGCTTAACGTTAATGTTGTCAAGGATTTTTTGCTCCAGATAATAATGGTCCGCGAGAGTTTATTATATTAAATGGAGTCTATATTCCTCTTTCTTCTATCTACCTCTATAGTAAAGGGAATGTCGTTTGGTTGGCAAGCGGTTGTATGGGAGTCACGTACGTACGTTCCTAGGTAGGTAGGTATTAGACGTTACATGACGTTATTGAAGATTCCATTGACTAAGTGAAATGTCTTTACAAGTCAAGGTTGCCTGGAAGAAATCGCTTTGAGCGATAAAGTTGCCTATTTTTTATTTACAATGAAACTAAATGCGATTGTAATTGCGTGGTGTTTATTATTTTTACCCGACTGCGCGACGCAAAGAAGGGTTATGTGTTCATCAGTCTATGTATGTATGTTTGTTCCTTTGTGTCGCTCCAGAGGCCAAACGGATGGACCGATTTTGATGATTCGCACGTCAATCGATTCGTCTTAATCCTGGGAGTGTCACTGAAGACATGACAGTTATCAAAATTCAAAATGGCGACCACCAGCCGCCATATTGTAAAAAAGAAAAAAAGAAAAATTGACTGACTATATCGAGTGGGGTATTGTCGAATAGGTTAAACATTTTTCATTTAGTTTAACTATTTGGGATCTACAACGACTTAAAGTTGGATAAGAAAACAAAAGTTGACTGACTATATCAAGTGGGGTATCGTTGAATAGGTTTTCTAAAATCATGGTTAGGTTTTTTAACCGTTTTTCATTTAATGTAACCATTTGGGATCTACAACGGTTTAAAGTTAGTTAGAAGTCGTCCATTCAGTGAAGGAAATAGATACTACAAAATTTTTAGGTCTGACTATAGATAATAAGTTGACAATGAAACCACACATTAATGATTTAGTAATCAAATTGAACCAATTTTCATATGCATTATATATGTTAAGAAAAGTCTCCAATGTGAAGACACTTCTGACAGCCTATCACGGATATGTTGCGTCTATTCTTAGATATGGTGTTATGTTCTGGGGCAACACAACAGACAAAATTATCGTCCTAAAAGCCCAAAAAAAGTGCATCAGGTCCATGTTTGGTTTGGCGTCAGATGAATCATGTATACCTTACTTTCGCGACCATAAGATACTTACGCTTCCGTCAATTTATATCAGTGAAATTGCTAATTTTATTAGAACAAACCCTCAATGTTTCAAGGCATATCCTAACACAAGTCGACATGCGGGTTCTCTAAAAGTGACTTGTAAGACTATGGGTCTCATTAGCAGAATGAGTGTTGACGTTATGGGACCTATTATCTATACATATAATAAAATCGTAACTTAGCGGTGTCTGTTTTTGGAAGATATAAAAAAAAGATAAATTGTAGGGGTATCTATTAACGCAGTAGAACCTATTTTTCTATTTTTCTGGTTGTCTGTTTGTCTGTTTGTCTGTTTGTGTGTGCCTTTGTGCCCGCTAATCTCAGAAACGGCTTATCCGATTTTAACCAAATTTGGTATGCAGATAGCTTTAGACCCCGATTAACATATAGGCTATTTTTTGTCCGGATATTTTGTCCGGTTATCCGGATAAAGTGATTTTTCTGCTTTTACTTAGTTAGTTTGAATGTTGTATTGAAGAAGTATGTTGTGTGGAATCAATACATGACTAACCGGATATCCGGTCGAAAATTAAAAAAAACCGGATATCCAGTTTTTTTTCAGGAAATTCCTAAAATACCGTATACCTTTGTCTCTCCATATATCCGGATCCTTCGGACATACGGAAATTCTTTATAATGGTTGTTTTTAACCGACTTTAAAAAAAAGAGGATCTGCTCAATTCTACCCGCATATTGTTTGAATGTGAATATGTTCAAACCGTACTCCGGCATATAAAGTCCGATTTCGATCATTCTTTTTTTATTTGGAAAGTGAGAGTCCCGAGTTGGTTCCATAAATTGTTGGTAAAGATCTGATGAGAACCTTCGGAATGATGAGCAGAATAGCATCCCGCAATGCTGTAAATTACTAATTTTTGGACTTCCATCAATAGAATCGGCTTATTAAGAACAAGGTACAAATTGATGGACCACCTGAAACCACCTTCTCAAAAATTCTTCAGTGATTAAAGTTACGGTTACAATTTTGATAATTTTTAGTGGCAGTCGAAAATTCAATAAAAAGGATTTAAAAAATATAGCTGTAATGGGGCAGTTTTACTGAGTAGATGCTGATTGCATGTAGTTTACGTGGCACGATGGCAGCTGTGGATTCCGAGTCGAGGGTTCCGCGTTCGAATAGGCCACCGTTCCTAAAAAGGGAATGCGCCGGTCTGTGCGGCGCATTCCCTTTTTAAGGAACGGTGGCCTACCGAGCCGAGTGATGGCTTCCGATTCGACGGCTGCGCGTTCGAGTCACGAGTCCCGGACACGACGTTACGTTTTACCCTCCAGATGGTCGTCCACCTTGCCGTTGTGAGGGGACTCAGTAGCTGAAAGCTAAGAGGCGCACAAGGTGGGAAACCGGGC
The DNA here is from genome assembly GCA_958496205.1 of Idaea biselata. Classification (NCBI taxonomy): domain Eukaryota; kingdom Metazoa; phylum Arthropoda; class Insecta; order Lepidoptera; family Geometridae; genus Idaea; species Idaea biselata. The sequence continues at coordinate 13,015,393 of OY292400.1, read as the reverse complement.
TTGCCAGGCTTCTAATCCGTAATCCCGCGTCAGCGGGCTCGGGGGTCCTTTCCGCAAGAAAGGGGCCTCATGGAAGATAACCACTATAAAAAATCACCTCAGCCTCTGGTGGTGAACTCGGTGAGGGAGGGGGGGCTTTATCACCGGCTTTGGGGACCTCGAGACGGTGGCGTGACCATGCTGAGGGAGGGGAAACGGAGAGGGATTGTCTATCGGGCAGAGGCAGAGATGAGGCTTGGAAAGGCCGCCGTTGTCGGGTAAACCTATGGTAGGCCCAACGAGAGTGGCCTGACAGTGCATAAGGTGCAGTACCCACGTAAAAAAAAAGATATCATTTAGTTAAGCTACCCAACTTCAGCTTACATAACAGAAAGTCAGTTGCACTGTATGTTGGAGAGCTTATTTTTATTGTTTTGTCCTTAATTCGAAGTCGGGTTTTGATTTTTTTTAATTTTCGATAAAGGCTACTTCTTATTATATATAAGTAATGCGTATAAGCATGCAACACGTTACCTACCGCTGCGCTGTGCAAAATCTACACTTAAATAGACTCTGCTATGATTCTCTTCTGTTCAGCAACAGACTTCCCTGGTCGTCCGTTCAAGTGTAGACTTTTGCTCAGCGATGGGTAGGTAGTCCGAAAAACGCTGACGAAGTCGCGGGCACAGCTAGTTTATAATAAAATTCCTTTAACAATCAGAACTATAAATGACAATAAAAGATTCAAAACCGCACTCAATGGCTTTCTTGCTGAAAAAGTATATTATGATTTAAGACATTTTTTGAACGATAAGTCAAATAATATTTAGATTGTATTGTTTTGACTCTCATTTTAATTTGACTTTTTCTTATTTATATGATATTTTATTTATATTGGACATAATATACAGAATTTAATATTTATACAATTTAGCAATCAGTCAGTTCATATAAAATTAATTGTAATGCATTGACCTAACAAAATTGATCTATTTTTATTTACATTTGGATATGTTTTGACTTCATTTCAATTCTATATTTCTGTAAATTAGTTAAAATTATATGATTTTCATATGCCTAAAAGGCGAACCATGGATGTACCAACTTTTATTATTTAGTAAGATCTCTGTAACCCATGATTATGAAATAAATGAATTATTATTATTATTATTATTATACCTTAGATTACCTACCGCAACTTACTGAATAATCCTCAACTTAATAACCCCCTCAACGAAATAATGCCATTGCGATTAAAATACAATAAAATTGATATAATAACGCCTTGCACCTAATGCTGCCTAAAAAGCGCAAAATAAAAAAATTAAATAAAAATTTAAAAAACCCGCCTGCTTAAAAAACTTTAAATAAAAACATATATAAACAAAATAAAAACTGAAAAGAAAATAAAACAAGTCCAGTAGTCACAAAACATAGCGACTTTAACAGTCGGGACCCATTGACTACCTAAAATCTAGCTCATCATAATACCCTTTCAATAATGGGTCCCGACTAGGGCATGCAATATCGGAAGGTTTTCAATCTCGGGACGATATCGATATTAAGAGCTCAATCCCGGGATCCCGGGATTGATACTGAGATTTTAGATATCGTTAAAAAAAGCGAATTTAATACAATAAAAATGTGTTAAATCTAAAATATTTAATATATTTAAGACTCTAGTGGTTTCATTACGTAAATAAGTTACCCCGAGGGCCGTCCACCCCATCATTTTGGAAATATGGCGGACAAATAGCCTAAACCCGAAAGTGTCTAAACTTTCGCGCCAAATTCTAGGCGCACCACTAAAATGTTTTTAGCAGAAAAAATTGCATGCGAGCTTGTATAAAAAATAATTGTCTTAAAAATTGCAATGAATCACGTTACTTTTATTGTTTGAAACATTTTACCAATTCCCTACGCTTCTAAATCTTTACAGATCTCATCCTCAGGGGTAGACAAATTTGGGTTTAATTTTAATAGTTCTATTCAATCATTCCATGAGGAAAAATATAGCTAAAAACCTTAATTTATACCCAAATAGTAAATTGCTCAAATCTCGATATCGGATCACTCAATCCCGGGATTATAATATCGAACTTTTGCGTCCGAGATCCCGGGATTACGATATCCCGGGATCCCGGGATTCATGCCCTAGTCCCGACTGTTTTTAAAGTCGCTATGTTCTGTGACTACTGGACTTGTTTTATTTTCTTTTCAGTTTTTATTTTGTATATGTTTTTATTTAAAGTTTTTTAAGTAGGCGGGTTTTTTAAATTTTTATTTAATTTTTTTTAGCATTGTTTCAATGCTTAACGTTTCGAGACCTTTACAGACCTATAGGTAGATCTTCTTTTTCAAAATTTCTTTCGTTTTATATTTTTAAGTGTGTTTCTTTCGTTATGTTATTTTTATTATGGTGTTGGATCCTATCCTGAAGAAGAGAACTGTAAAGGTCTCGAAACGTTGAGAATGAAACAACGCTAAAAGTTATTTGGATATATTTTTTGTTTATCGCTTTACTTTACCTACATAGGTAGGTACTCATTAATTGCCTTGCTAATAAACGAGGAGTAAGTTCGGAGTAATTTTACCACTTCTTGTTTCTGTCTGTCAACTTTGAAAGTTCTTGTCACGGAAGAAGACAAAGCATGTTCTCACTACTCCGACCTTACTCCACGTTTATTTAATAAGACTTGTATAAGTACTTGTATAAGACTAAGACTTAATAAGACTTGTAAGTGTTAAAACAATTACTCTACTTATTCACCACAGATATTTGAACATAATCCACTAACCTAGATCTGAATGATTCATTAAATAACGTCATTTAGTATTGTTTGATTAATAAAATAGTAGTTGGTTAGTTGGTTGGTACATGTTCTTATTGTTTCATGATAACGACAGGTATTCCGTATAACGATTCTATTCAAGTCACGCAGTTTAGTTAACAGCCTAGCCCGTTAGTAAAATGGTGCCGTTAGTAATCGGTGAACTATATTTATCTGTACGTAAGGATACTCAGAAACTTGACTTTTCTACACCTTATAGGAACCACAGACCTCAGTACCTGCGTGACATAAATTTTAACTTGCCAGTTCTACCCGTTCTTGAGATAATCGGTAGTGGGATTTTTCTAATTTTCGTTTTTTCTAATTATAGACTATGATTTGACACATCTTTCTGAAGAAAAAATGTCAAATACAAGGAACCAAAATGTCAGATTATAGTGAAATTAAAAAAAACATAGGTACCTACTATAGGTATTGAATACTTACCGCAGAACTATTTAGGGAAAAGAGAAGACAGGAAAATCCGTAAGCAAATTTTCAAGGCTTGATGAAATATAATAATCCTCGTCTCGTGATGTACCTACATAACTAGATAATTCACTAAAGTAGTAATTAAAATTAAAAAATCTCAGATAAACAATATAAAAGCGAAAATTTAGATGTTTGTGTTTTAACCACGCAAAAATTACTGAACCGATGACGACGAAACTTGGTATGCAAATAGCTGGAGATCTGGATTAACACATACGCTACTCTTTATTCCGATTTTCCAGCGTTATCGGAACTTACGCGGGTGAAACTGCAAGGCACTGCTAGTTCTTAATAAGTTTGAGATCTATTCGTAATAAATTATAAGGACACCGCACCAGCAAGCTATCATTACGTCTTCACATGGTTATTTACATTTTGTGTTGTTGCTTGACGAGTCTTTTTTGCCCCAATAAAGGCACGTTCATTAGAGAGGCCTTGTATTAGTCAAAGTCTGCGCCCTGCGGTTTAACCCGCATAAGGCCCGATCCCGTGGGGATATCGGGATTAAAACCGGGTAGCTTATGTGTTAATAGTATTTAATACAGATCTCTAGCTATCTACATACCAAATTTCCTCGCAATCGGCTGAGTAGTTTTTGCGTGAAGGAGTTACAAACATAGTCGTTTACTTACTTACTTATTACACAAACTTACATCTTTATAATATTGTAGGATCGGTAAATTCAGTTTCTAACGTTTTTCATTTTAAATTGTAGTTTGCTGTTTTTTGTTCCAGTCAAACATAACCCCAAAATTTTCTAAAAAAAAAGTTTGTACCTTACTACCTATTTTAAAAAGTAGAATAGTTATAAATTTTATGATAAAAATAAGTTATTAGTATAACTAATAACTTATTTTTATCATAAATTTCGTTTCGGTAACGGTAATAATAATAACTGTTATACGTCCAGAATCACGGGGTTATGGACTTTTGGAAGCCCCGGACTTTTGGAAGGCGTGCGTGGAGCTGAAGCCAACACGTAGAGGCCCTTTTCAATAACAATTTCACTCGCAAACAATGAAGTGGACACCAAGCCGGCGAATATCCCTGTCTGCACTATAAAATGCAGCCAAGGACAACCACCGTGTCGGATAGAACTATTGAGAAATCTACGGATGAAAACAACATGGGCTATAGTGATGTGGTGGTAGTGGATTGGCTACTGGGGGAACTATGGTGATTATGGCGTCTGCCGTAACAATGTTCAATAAACACGTAAAAATGGCAGGCGGAGACTCGCCAACTCACAAACTGGGCCACCCTAATCAGCTGAGCAAATTACAGCAAGGGAGCAACAGGGACGTGAGAGGCTAAAGGATGGAGAGACCTCCCTGGATTTTAAACTGGGAAACCATCAGGCATCCCATCACTGGGATGCCAGAGAGCGGGCTGTTAATAACTGTTATTATTATTACCGTTAGGTACCGAAACGAAACGGTTTTATTCGGTTCCGGTTTTTATTAAACACGAGCAAGATCAAACATTATACTAAGTACTCGTACTACATTACCATAAGTTATAATATTTGTTCTGCAAATACAAAATTCGTTTTTAATTCTTGTTTTCGACGTGGTGTCTAAATAAATAAGATAGTAGAACTTTAACGTTAATTCAAAGAAAATTTGCATTTTAAGCAACAACATTATTAATACAAAAGAATATCGAAAAATGTAAATAATAAATTATTTATCTTTGTCTTCATTGTTTATAATGCTAAATGGTTCTGAACATACAATACCTAATCGCTCAGCCACATACGAGCAATATTGACAAAAAATACAGGATCTCAATGAAGAAAATATATAGTATTACTAGCTGACCCGGCAAACGTTGTTTTGCCTTATAAATTATAGATAGTAGCCGATTCTCAGACCTACTGAACACGCATATAAAATTTGGTAAAAATCGGTCGCGCCGTTTCGGAGGAGTACGGTAACTAACATTGTGACATGGAAATTTTATATATTAGAAAGAAAGATAATATGAAGAAGAATATTATGAATATTGTGAAATTTATGATAGTATGTCCAATTGCCTAGTACACATAGTACAAGCTTAGTGATTAGTTTGGGCACAGGTAGATTGCGCTGTGTGTAACGTCGTGCAATATTCATTATTATTTATATTTACTTATTAGAAACGCTAACACGAGGTGAGATACAGCATCACACGAAAACAAGAAGAATTTAGAAGATATCCCTGAACTCCCTTTCATTAAGAACCAATATAGGTACTAAATTATAAAGAGAAAAAACCCTGCTAGTGTGACTGTGCCTTTACGCCTCCAACGATCGTAGTCCGACCTTACTTGCAGACAGTGCGTTTCACTCCGCTGCCTTCACCACACAAACGTTGCTCGATTTCCCTTTAGCTATTTGTCAAGTGATTGTGTATAGTAGTGCAAGAACAGGATTACAGTTTTATAAGTGATTGCTTTTTGGTAAGTCTCTAGTGGAAAACAATGCAATATTCCTAGTTGTTTAGATTTGACTTAGATTAGGCTCCCAGCTGTTGACTTAACCTCATATTTATACTTAAGTTTTAATGGAAAAAGCTAGTAAGTAAATGCGGTAAAAATAATGATATTTCGTATAAGTTACATTCAACTGCCGAATTGCTTGTTGGCTGTGACCATGGACGCTGATAGGTTAGAGAAATATAATTAATGCGATATAAATAATAAATAATGGTATAAAAATAGTGTTGTTACCTATAAGTCATATCCTACTAGGTACCAAATTACTTATTGGCTGTGACCATGGATGGTGATGGGTTGGAGAAATATAATAACTGCGATATAAATTTGGTATAAAAATAGTGGTGTTTGATAAAAATTAAAGTCAATTAGTTCACTTGGCATGTTGTGGCATACTTATTCGCTTGACATAGAGGTACCTACATTCGTTATTGTTTATTTATGCACGACTGATGGCAAGTTATGATAGCTAGGATAATGATAACTTGATCACTCATCATGATAACATTATTTTAATTTTACAATTGTTAAAAGTTAAAAACTTAGTCACATCCAGACATATTGTGCCGTCCTTTCTTTGGCATGACGAGTCTGGACGGGTGGTATAGATATTGGGCAAGCTACCTAATGTTTCAGGTACTAATACTGCATAATAATCATGGATTAAAAGTTATTTGCGGTCTGTATAAATCATCTAAAATTAGACGAAAAGGCCATCAATTAGGTAAATTATGTATTGTGCTTGTCGTTTATGCAATTTAATGTCTTTGGTTTATGTTCCCAATGAATGACTTTTGATGTTCATACTAGCAGTTGTCACAAGCATGAAATGAAAATACATACCCAAGGTTCACGTTTGGGAATCCCAAACGTGAACCTTGGGTACCTATGTATTTTTATTAAAAAGTAGCATAGGTGGTCAATGCATCTCCAGCTGCATACAAGTTTTATCGCAATCGGTTCAGTACCTAGTTTTTGTTTAAAAGTAAAGAGTCACAAACATACTTATGTACAAACAAACTTTCACCTTTATAATACTAGTAGGATGTATAACATAACCATAAAATTTACCTACCTACTGTGTTGTTATGAGGTATATGGCAGATTAAAAACATCAATTTTCGAGGAGGTAATTATGTACGATTACAATTATTAAGCCATGTTTCCACCGCAAAAGAGGAAAGAGAAATGAAAAAACATATCTACAACAAACGTTTTCATAGCGCGAATAGTCGTATTACTTGGAAATAAATCTTTGTCAGTTGTTTCACTGTTTATTCCTCTTTTGCGGTGGGAACACGGCTTCACTGAGGTATGTAGAAACTGTGGGTAATTGCTTTGATGGTTGTCCATTGTCCAACTCGTTTTCCTACCGTTTTGGTACAAGTGATATTTATTTTTGTAATGTTTCAACTTTTGTTACTACAGAATTCTCGGAACTTGCGCAACTTATCAAGTTCAAAAGACGCATTTGATTATTTTATTATGCTCAACATACACGATGACACTTACACTGACACTTTACTTAAAACAGCCCACTTACAGCACACATAAAAGAAATCATGCATGTGTGCTATAGTCTGTAGGTGTGGTCTGTTTTAGGTAATGTGTAAGTTTTATCGTGTATTTTTAATTTTAGAGGTATTGGAATTCAAAATTAGGATACCTACCTAATTAGGTTATTTAAGAGGAGTATCAACGCCAACGACCTTGAAACTGAAAATCTTTGTCGGGCTCATCGAAAATTGTTGATTTTTTCATGACGGAATGTCGTAGAACTTTTTTTTGTGCACAGATTGTAGGTGACATTGTTTCCTACATTTTGGTGTAGTTTTAAGACAAGAACCTCCTATTGATGCAAAGCCTATCCAAATTTTAGACAAAAAATGTCTGATTTGGCTAAAATAAGCCTATCGGCTTCAATACGTTTCGACATATTTGTATGGAAACTGCACTAAAATATCGGAAACAATGTCGCCTACAATCTGTACACAAAAAAAAAGTTCTACGACATTCCGTCATGAAATAATCAACAATTTAAGATGCGCCCGACATGGATTTTCAGTTTTACAGTATAGGGCCCTTAATACAATTAAATAAACGCAGGCCGTAAGAGAACTTTTAAATTTAGGTACGGTTCCTGTGTCTTAGAGCGCCGAAACTGTAATGCGGAGTTCGTGGATTTAAAAACCCCACCACCACAATTGAATTTTAGAAAATCATCTTTAAAGAAACCGATCTTCTTCTTCTTTTGGTGTAGTGGTGTGGCTCACCTAGTGTTAGTTTTCAGGTCGCCCTATAAGCCCTCTAACCTAACCTCACCACTACCAGAGATAACAACCGGGACCAACCGCTTAACGTGCCTTCCGAAACACGGAGGAGCTCGAGAAAGTTTTTTTGCCACACAGACTATCGGTCACCCATCCAAGTAACGACCGCGCCAAGCGTTGCTTGAAACCAAAAATTTGAAACCTAGTCGTCTCTTTAAAATATAATTTATCAATGAATTAATTTGAATTCCCAACTCAACTTATGCAAATATTTAAAGCACGTCACGGAATTTCGTGATCGAGAGAATTTTTAATATTCATTTTGCACTGCTGGTCGTATCTCACTTTCTTTTTGTCGCGTTATGGCATGTTATAATATATTAGGCAATAGGTAACACAATCGATTGACACCGTTACTTTCTCCCTTGTTTTAATTTTTACCCGACTAGGGCATATGTAAAACGAAGGGTAATAAATTTGGCAGTCTATTTAGCTAAACAATTGCTTATGAATTATGAAAATAATTATGGTAATCTGTTATCATTAATCACTTAAATATCAATTTAAGTAGGAAATATTGGAGTAAAGTAGCACGATAATGAAATCTTTATCAGTCATTCACAAGACTATATTAGTCACGTAAAGAGCAAGCCGATTACATTGTTCAGTCTTTAATCGTGACAGACGGAGAAGACTTGACTGAGAGTCTGAGATAGGTACTTACTTAGCCCGACCCCTTAGACCAGTTCTAAGGTATAGTTAATATGAAAAATAGTTTTTGAAAAAAAAAATGCTATTTAAAATTCTGCACCCGACAATATTCGAACCTTCCAACCCTTACAACTCCGTTGTAATGCTTTTAACTGCTTGCGCCACAGGTGCCCATCGTATCGAGATGAAATCAAGAAGATAGTTATCCATACTCGTTATCCAACTTAGTCGACTGTACTGTTTCCGCTCGGTAGGGTAGGTTTTGACAATGCGAACCCACTCTTTCGGAAGTCGGTTAAATAAGCGCTTATTGTATTGTCATTAACAATACTATTGTTTGTAAAGCGCAAAATTAATGTGAATTTATTTAAATAATTACATTACTTTTTTTTAAATAATTGGTATAAATTTATCCCACTGCAGCCATCATTGTGGTTGACTATGACTCGGTTTCCTCGAGAGTACCTACCTACAAATTACTTAGTAGGGTCCGTTCACACAGCCGGCTCGGAGAGGAGAGCAGTTTTTTATTACGTCTAAAACAGAGTTTTGAACTCTTGTAATAAGGTTTATTTTTACATCAATTTACATGTCACTTCTTTTATTATTGAGATTGCTTGAGAGCAAACCCTAAAAGAAGTGACATGTAAAAATAAACCTTATTACAAATAACACAAAATTCTGTTTTTAAACGTCGTAAAAAATCTGCTATCCTCTCCGAGCCGGTCTGTGTGAACGGACCCTTACTGCTATTACGTAGTAACCACAAATTGTCGTCACATTCCAAACAAATATCGGAACTACAATTTGCAATAATTTTGCATGAGTTACATTTTCCAGGGTCTAAATCGCGTATTATTATTGATTTTCTTACCTCAGTCCGTCCCCTCGCGACTAAGACCATTGTAACATGGTTGAAATGTGGTAAGAAAATAAATAATAATACGCGATTAAGACCCGGGAAAATGTAACTATGTTAACAAATCGTGTGAATTTAAAAGGTTTATTAATTTTGTATGCTATTTTACAATTTAGACACGACAAAACCTTACTTTCGCATATTAAAATATTTGCGTTACATTTGTGGGGAAATTATTATGAAAACTCGACAAGGAGTTTGAATTCGACTACCTATATAGTAGGGCTACTTTGGTTTTACAAACGAACGAACATTTTAGCCGATCGAAAAAGTTTTATCATCAAAAATAAGTAGGTATGTATGTACACACATCAACACCGTCTAGGGATATTCAGAATTTCTCAATTTACTCAAAAATTGTGTTTACTAACAAACAACATGTATATATTTTTGTAAAGCCTACTTATCAGACTATGATTTAGAATACAACAAAATATTGTTTTATGCTTAAATATTTTTTTATTTTAAAAAACGCAAAAAGTGAAATAATGTTAAATTTAAGATAAAATGTCTATCTAAGGAAAAAAATAAAGTAAAACGAAATGATTAGGTTTTTTTATTTGAAGTTAAAATTAGTAGTCAGTGAAACCACCCATGACGTTAATCACGGCCCTGCAACGGTTTTTTATGCTTTGAATCAGGTTGTCAATATCTTGCTGCGGAATATTGTCCCAGGTCCTGCTAAGATGCAAAAAAAGTTGCTCTTCAGTCGCAACATTTGGAGGCAAATTTCTCAAAGCCCTTCTTTGAAGAATATCCCACGCGTGCTCTATGGGGTTTAGGTCTGGTGACTGCGCGGGCCAGTCTAAGACCGACACGTTGTGCTCCTCTAGCCAGTTGGTCACCACTCGCGCAGTGTGCGGACGGGCGTTGTCGTGCATGAGCGTGAAAACTTGGCCCATTTGCAGTCGATGGGGATAGATGGGGATAGATAGAAAAATACCGTAATCAGGTGCTAGCACCTGATTACGGTATTTTTCGGCAGTCATAGTGTTTCTGATCCAAACGAGGTCTGTTCTTCCACCAATACGAATTCCCGCCCAAACCATAATTGTTCCGCCATGGTATGGATGGACCTCCTGAGGGTGTTGCAGACGGTTGTCACGACCAGAAGCTCGCCATACGCGTAATCTACGTGAATCAGGATGAAATCCGAATCGGGACTCATCGGTAAACAACACTACCGACCACTCGATATCTTCCCAAGGCAAATGTTCTCTAGCCCACTGTAATCTTCGTCCACGATTTCCTCTGCGTAGTGCTAGAGTACGAAGCGGCCTGCGAGAATGAAGGTTAGCCTCGTGCAGTCTTCTCCTCACAGTTTGGTCACTGACAAGCACCTGGTGGTCTGACTGGAGCGTTTGAACCAACTGCATGGCCGTAACATTTGGTTGTCTTCTCGCGGCCACTTGCAAAAATCGGTCTTGTCTTTGGGTAGTTATCCGCTTTCCGCCTGGATGCCTTTCAGCCACTTCACCAGTAGCACGATAACGTGACCACAATCTTGATATCACGTTTTGTCTTGTTCCAATCTCCTCGGCAATACTCCGTTGAGTAGCCCCAGCTTGGAGCATTCCTACTGCCCTTAACATTTCGTTTCTTGTTAAATGACGCCGCTGCATGATGCACACAGTTGTATTAAATTGTAATTAATCAAAAAAAAAAATTAAAACTTCAATTTGTTTAAACAAAATGCTTAAAACTGCGTTAAGTAAATTAAACCTTCGAACTCGCTACAATAATTGCCGCGCTAATCTTATGTTTTTAATTATTTTTTTAAAATTCAAATTTGGAATCATACAATAAGGCCTACACAATAAGGTTCCATTAAAATATTTTTAAATCGGCCAGTATTTTTTAAGTTTAAGAACTTTATATAAAATATCCCTAGACGATGTTGATGTGTGTACCTATGCTTGTAGAAGTAAATTCCTTTTAGATTTATTGAAATTGAACATAGCGAAATATCAGGATTTATAGTCCCGTAATAGGCCAAGCAGCAGGGAAATCACATTACAAAAGGGGGTGTAACACATTTTATGATTTTATGTTATTTAGCTAAGTTAGCTTGATATAAATTCAATTTCTTGACCTTGGGGCACGACGGGGTATGTCCGATATTTTGAGTTTAATATGCTTTTTGCACATAGTGTCTCGATAATAAGTCGTATGACAAAAGTGTCTAAGAACAGTATGTAGAAGTCAAAAACTTTTACATTCTGTCCATACATGTCAATTCTGTAAGTCTTACAGGTAAAAAGTTACAATCAAAAGAAGAAAAATGTTAAATGCGCCATTTAGGACACCGTGTCGTACTACTAGCGCCATCTTGTAGGCGGTTACTACAAATAATTTGTTGTTGCTTATTATGGAAACGATTAAAAAATAATTGTCGTAGAAATCTATACTGATTTTATATAATGTTGTTTTTTCTTTTTTTGATTGTAACTTTTTACCTGTAAGACTTACAGAATTGACATGTATGGACAGAATGTAAGAGTTTTTGACTTCTACATACTGTTCTTAGACACTTTTGTCATATCACTTACTATCGAGGCACTATGTGCAAAAAACGAAATATTAGCAAAATATCGGACATACCCCGTCGTGCCCCAAGTTCAAGAGATTGAATTTTTGTCAAGCTAACTTAGCTAAATAACATAAAATCATAAAATTTGTTACACCACCTTTTGCAAGGCTACGTAAGAGGTGATTTCCCTGCTGCTTGGCCTATAAAGAGAAAAGTTTTTTTTATTTCGTGTCCTATGTTTGTAAAGATTACTATTACGTTTTCACGCCTAAACCGATTTTAATGAATTTTGGTACAGAGATAGATGGGACCTTGGAGAAGGAGATAGTTTGAATCCGATAATCACGCGGGATCGGGCGCAGCTAGTAAACATTTATAAAATTTCAAGTCCTGACTGATTGAACTATACAGGGTGAACCATTTAAACCGGCCTTCAGGGGGATATCCTAAACTATAAGAGATAGCGAAAAGTGCTAAAAGGAGTTACGTACGTACCACTGGTACAATACAACGCATTCTAGGGAGGTGCGGAGATAATTCAATCGAGTATCGTCTTGCTTAATCTTGGTTTGTAGGTAGTAAAAGTGGCAAAGGTGAGAGATTGTGGTTTTTGTTGTTAGGTACCTACTATCAAAATATTAGATCAGATTTCTTATCGTAGTCAGACGACGATAATAAAATGTACGCTCTGATATTGAGACATTTGTGAGAGATATTTGGTAATGGGCAAACGTTAGCTGATATATGATGGAGGAGAATAGTAAGTTATTCTGTTAATAATATTAAAAAATATAATATGTACTACGTGAAGTTTACAGGTATGGATGTTTGTGAGGGGTGTCCTATAAAATATAGATTTTGAGACTGATTTATAATTGTTGTACAATTTCTTACTAACATTTTTAGATTTTGTTGGCATAGATTTTTATTAAATGGCGATTTTTAGAGTGTACCGGCCCCTGTTGCGTGTCGGGCGAATAATAAGATAAAAGTGGGTTGTATTAATATTTAATACAACCCACTTTTATCAACATATTGTATAATAAGATAATATCAATAATGAAATAAAATATAATTTAGTTGAAGATTTTGAACCTACCAAGTTTGCAGCAAACTTGATAAAATTAAATATTAGCCACACTTGATGCAAAATAGGTGTTCCCAATGCCTCAAGTAACTATTAAACAGAAACTTGGTATGAGCTGATGATAACATGATTACTCTGTTACTTTCCAGAGTCCCAGCCGCAGTCGAAGATGGGTGAGGGAGGCACAACGGGCGCGCTGCTGTACGCAGTGAGCGCGGCCGTGCTCGGCATGCTGCAGTTCGGCTTCAACACCGGCGTCATCAACGCACCGCGCCCCTTCATCGAGACCTTCATCAGGGATAAAGAGTTCACATCCCCTAGCTTCGTATTCAGTGTCATCGTCAGCATATTCGCGATCGGCGGCATGATGGGCTGCCCGTTAGCCAGCTGGATGGTTGAGAAGTTCGGCCGGAAGCAAGCGCTGCTCTTCAACGCCGTGTTCGGAGTGTTTGGAGCGGCTCTCATGGGATTCAGCAAAGTGGCGGATTCGGTTGAAATGCTCATTATTGGACGGCTATTTATTGGCGTCAACTGCGGGTTTGCGACGACTGCGTCTCCAACGTACGTATCGGAAGTGGCACCGGTGCAGCTTCGCGGCGCGTTCGGTACGGTGAACCAACTGGCAGTTGCTTTCGGGCTCGTTGGTAGTCAGATCCTAGGCATCGACGTGATACTCGGCAGCGACGACGGCTGGTCTTGGCTCCTCGGTCTTGCAGTCGTTCCTTCTGCGGTCCAATGCCTGATGTTACCGTTCGCACCGGAATCCCCACGATACCTGCTCCTAGGTAAACGCGACGAGGAGCAGGCGAGAACGGTCTTGATAAAAATCCGCGGAAGCACCGAGATAGAAAATGAAATCAACGATATGCACGTCGAAGACCGCGTGATGCGGCAAGAGGAAAGATTCACGATCACTGACTTATTCAGGATAGGTGCGCTTCGAACACCTCTGATTATCGGTATTGTGATGCACTTGTCGCAGCAACTCGGCGGGATTAATGCAGTTCTCTATTACTCCGTGACGATATTTGAGAAAGCTGGTCTCGAGACAGAGACTGCTCGGTTGGCAGCGATAGGCGTCGGCAGCATACTGTTCGTGATGGCTTTAGTTTCTATTCCATTGATGGATCGTCTTGGCCGACGGACGCTACAGCTGGTCGGGCTCGGAGGAATGGCCGTATTCTCTGTGCTGATGACCATTGCCTTCTTCACGTACGAGAACAATCAAACGATGAGTATATTTGCGGTGATCTTCACTTTCCTTTACGTGGCTTTCTTCGGGGTTGGTCCGAGCTCAATTCCTTGGATGATATTATCGGAAATGTTCAGTCAGGGTGCGAGAAGTGCGGCTGTGAGTGCCGGTGCGCTAGTCAACTGGTTCGCCAACTTCATAGTCGGTCTCACCTTCATCCCTATGTCCGAAGCGCTTGGGAACTACGTTTTCATCCCGTACACGGTGCTTTTGATATTATTCTTTATATTTACGTACTACAAACTCCCTGAGACTAAAAACAAAACGGTCGAGGAAGTCACAGCTCTCTTTAAGAAATAGACTCGATTATTGGTACGCGTAATCTAAGCGAAATTTTATACGATAAGTTCACTTCTATTGTGATAGTTAGATAAGTGTTATAAAGTGTGGATTATTTGTATATTTTTAGACAGATCATATTTTTTTGCGGTGCTGGGCAGTGGTCTAACTGGAGCCCTATATTAGAATCGCTCCTGCCACTTCGGGCGATATAAATATCACGATTTCTGCTGTTTTTTGTTTGGTGTCAGATTCTTGCGCCGATTGGTTGACTTGAGATCATTCGTTGGGATCGTGCGGTTCCCATAGAAAAACTACCGACATCGAACAAAATCAATACAAATCGAGCTATTTAAATCGCTCGAAGTGTCAGAAACTATTACCTGATAGAGCCCCTGGTCTGTTTAATTTTAATTGGACTACGGGCCTTTACTTGAAGTCGTTTTCTATTTCATTTAAATTGTAAATAGGACTACTATGAAGCGAGGTAGCAAACTTCCGTAGTTCAATTTAGACAGACCAATTGGACTACTGCCCCTCAACATTTTTAACTGTACCTTTTGACAACTTATACCCAGTTTCTGTCTCATTTAAATGTACATTGTACCTAGTATTAGGAAGACTGAACGCGTAGAAAAATTACCTTATATTTACCTGATATTTATTACCTTCATATTTACCCTATTGATATTGAAGAAGTACTTAGATTTGAATGGTGGATTTAAATCTTTAAAGTAAATGAATATTGTTTATTTACGATTATGTTATAATTTATTTACGTTTATATCGTTAAATGTAATGTATCGAATGTTATTTGTCTCACATATTAATAAATTTTGATCAATTTTGCATTTTCCTTGTATAAAATGATTATAATGCAAATGATATGAATCATTTGCATACAGTATGAAGGTGAATAAAACTACAATGTGCTTTGGAACAAAATCATTCCAAGTTATTAAGAATTATTTGTTTTTTTTTTATTAAATAATAATTTATAATAAAATTGTAACTTAGCTTTTGTAACTTATTTTTCGGTAATTTTTTAATATTTCGATGTAATTTTACTATAAAAATGCCTAATTTTTTTAAGGTATTTTACATAATTTAGTGAGCAATTGTAATTAAGTATATTTTAACAGGTGCACTCGAAATTTTAGAAGTATTTTATTGATCATTTTTTCAATTTTAAAGGAGGGTCAGTAAAAAGGTTTTGTCTCACTCTTGTTACTGACATTCGACGTTAGTGAAAATGAGACAAAACATCGACTAAGGCCTCCAATATACACTTTTTAGAAAATATCTAGGTTGCACAATTTACTTAATTTCATATAATACTTATGAGGAGCTAATTGGCCTAGCTGCACCTGCCGATTTTGAATGGTTGTGCGGGTTAAGCAACGCCTGGCGCGGTCATTACGCGGTCATTTCTTGGATGGGTGACCGATAATTTGTGTGGCAAAAAAACATTTTCTCGAGTTCGAAGGCACGTTAAGTAGTTGGTCCCGGTTGTTATCTCTGATAGCAGTCGTTAGGTCAAGTTAGAGAGGCCTTAGAGCCACACCACTATTCGTAAAGAAGAAGTATGATACTTATACAGAGTTTTTATAACCCTACAAATATTAAAATTGTGAAAGTCTGTGTGTATGAAAAAGTAGATATAACTTTATTTGCACAACTAGAAGTAACAGAACACAATATTTTAAAATCGGATCGATATCGATGCAACTTAGTTCGTAGACAGTTCCAGACTAGACTAATTTTACCTTCTTTTTACGTCGATATTACACGGGTTCGATGGTTTAGCCCTCGAACCCGTGTAATATAGATGAGAAATAAAATATTATAAATTCGAATATTACCATGTTTGTTTAGATAAACCATTCAGCTATTTTTGCGTGATTGACATCTGTCAATCACGCAAAAATATAAAAAATTGGTGAATGGATTTGAAAGAAATTTAGTAATTTTTAATCCAGTTCAAAACCCGCGGGGCAGGGTTAGTAATATAATAAATATTATATGTGTTTGCAAGTAATTGTAGTAGGGACCATAAAATATTACTACCTATACCTATGTATATTTTATGAATACTTTAGTATTTTGAATAATGCAATAAGACCTAATCACTAAGCTATCGGTGACAATGGCATAGTACTGTACCTACAAAATCATACAATACAGAATAATTCTTCGTAGTACGGTCAATTGTACATCATGGAAGATATTTTTAGTTTCCGTGGTCCGGTGGATCGCCTCATGGGAACCGGACCACGGGCAATACGCCTACAATCAAATGTAGCAAAGGTACTGTTCGCGCTTAGCGGCAGGTGTGTTAACACAGGATGGGGTCTCAAACACGTCACTGAACGAAAATCAGTAGAAATCGTACGAAGTGGGACGAGCGAATCTAAAATAGGGCTCCAATGGACTTTCTCCTCAAAAATACAAAGTACGTACCTAAGTCATAAGCATATCCTGTGTATGTATACAGAGATGGATTCGTCTAGTTTAAGTTATATGTGTAAAAAATAATAGAATAAAAACATTATTGACAACAAAAACACGGCACACGAAAGAAAAACACAATAAAAAAGTTTAAGGAGCCGCATGCCTGCTGCCAACGAGGATCTGCCTCGGCATATGTAATATGTATTATATTGAAAAATATCACTTTTTCTAATAATTCTTACCGTCCCAATCAACACCATAGTGCCAAGAATAAAACTTCAAGTATTTCTTAGATATAATATTGTATAGTTTATTATAAATAAATACTTATGTTATTAGTATCTATCTAAGTAGGTAGTTATCAAGAAACGTTTATTAATAAACTATGTGCTAATCTAGATCTCCATTAACATTCCAAATTCTAACTATGTGCTAATCAAGATAGCTGTTTACATTTCAAGTTTCATCAAAATCGGTTCAGCAGTACAATAATGATAATTATTTTGATTTTCACACCGTTATATAGGATTTTAAACTACGACGGTTGTTTAACTTAACTCAAATTGTTAAAAAAAATGGATATTATTCTTGTTTTTATTGTGTGGATATTTCAACGAAATTATAATATTTCTATAAATAAAAAATTAAATTAAATAGTATATGGCACATATTAGCTGTTATTCGTAAATGGATTTATACAAGGTGAAACATACTATGTTGTTTTCAAGATTTGATCTCTATCAGCCAAACTATCGATCGATACAATAATACAGATTTTGTTTATTTTTGCAAAAAGGCAACGTTCGGTTCCTGGCTTGGGTAATGAATTTTTGAAAAATCTAAAGTAAAATATCAAAGTAAATAAAATCAGGGATGAAACTAGGTACTTAGCCTTTTTTGCTATCTCTTATAGTTTAGGATATCGCCTTATAGACCGGTTTATATGATTCACCCTGTATATTCCACTTATCCCCCTACGTACCTACTTATTTATAAGTGTAAATTGTAAAATCAATGTAATCTTTGGTACATACTTACCTATATTTGTAAAACTTGATGAGAAAAAAAAGAATTAAAAAGATCACGAATTTCATAATTTATTATAAATAAAATCACTATTTAGCATTTCGTTGAGTCTAAATTGAGTTTTACCATTTTATCTTATCAATCACAAATTAAGTCTAAGATGTAGCAGGTTTGGCTAGAATTCAAGCGCCATTGAACAACTTAGAAAAAAAACTCTTAAAATTCATCGCTCTATCCAAATGAAAAGGTATATTTATTTATATAGAAGAAACAACATTAAGTACATAACTAAATTAAATTAAACCTAAGGTAAACTACCTATGAAATTAATAGGTACCTAATGAAAAATGAATCTTACCTAGGTATATATGATAAAAAAGTATAAATAATATAAAAAAACAACTTATTCAAATAATCCGCCCTTAATCGTTCCAGCAACCGTATTATCTATCTAGTGGATAACTAACTTTATAGGCACTATGCAGTACATTGCTGCTTTGCGGTAATCACTGGTGATTACCATGTAACGTCAATGCAGCAACGTATACTCCATAGTTCCTATGAAACCATTGTATGAAACTGGGTGATCGGCTGTAATAGAGAGAAAGAAAGAAAGAAAATAAATGTAGGTATTCAGGCAAACACACAACCACACAACAAGAAAAAAAACAAGATAAAAAGCCTCAGCATAATGCTGCTTCTAGTGTAGAAAAAAAACATAGCAGCAGCGCTTGTCTTTCGACTGGACCCACTCGGTCCTCCAAATAAAAACTACGGGCGTTGGTGCAAGGATCCTGTTAAATTAGTCATCATTGTAGCCGCACAAAGCCGAGAACAGCTGCAGAGCCTCATGCTGATCTTCCTCTTCCAACTCACCTTCCAGCCAGAAGGTTTCCATCATTCCTTTACCCTGAAATTATAGGTTCATGTTAATTATCATTCATATATTTGTGTTTTTCTTTCTAAGTTTTTCCATTTTAAAACAAGGCATAAGTAGGTAATATTTATTTTTAGCCTCGCCACAGAATAAGTACATAAATATGGCCTCGCCTGAAAATTAACAACTTCAGTAAATTTAAAAAGTTACTGACCGCTATGATTACTGGACTTTTCAAAAAGAAAATATAATGTTAATTTCCGGGTTGAAAACGGAAGCTATTTTCTATTTTCTTTTTAATTTACCTCTTCATTTTTTCTTGCAAATTGTGCCAGTATTTTTATAAGTAAGTGCAACCTCTTTTTTAATGGCGCATTACATTTTATAGTTTTCATTCGCAGAGATAATCTCTTTTGAAAAGAAAGATACTGTCTCATGTTACTGAAAAATATCCACGAAGAAAACTAAACTGATCACTTCCGGTTTGATAACGGAAGTAGCGAATATCTTTTTATTTTACCTTTCCATTATTTTCTGCAAAAAGTGCCAGTAGATATTTGTTGAGGGCAACTTTCAAGGACTCTAATATTTTTTAAAAAGAGATAGTTTTCATTGCTCACACAACCTCGATAATAAAGAAAATGATTGGCCGCTACAGTTAACAAAAACATTACCACGAAGAAAATTAAAATAATCACTTCCGGTTTAAAACGGAAGCTGCAAATATCTTTTTAATTTGCATCTTCAATTTTTCTTCAAAACTGGGCCACTTATTTTATAAGTGCGAGCTATTTTTTACCTATAACCCTATATTTTCAAAATAATAAGACACGAAATGAAATGAAAAATAATTTGTTGTCAGTGTACTAATACACTCATAATAACAATTTTACTCAAAGTTATAGGTATTATACGAGTTTATCTACGTATTAAAGTTGCTATTTTAGATAACCTTAATATCACATCAAATTATGCATTCAAACATCTAGGTGTCGTACCTATAGCGCGACAAAAGGTGTAGGCATCAGCTTATTGTTGTGGGAACCTAGGTAATAGACTCCAAGACCCTGGTTTTCAGCCTCACCTGCCCGCTACGATAAGAATCAGGACTTAAAAATGCTCCGGCATTTTTTCA
This sequence comes from Idaea biselata, assembly GCA_958496205.1. Taxonomy (NCBI): domain Eukaryota; kingdom Metazoa; phylum Arthropoda; class Insecta; order Lepidoptera; family Geometridae; genus Idaea; species Idaea biselata. The sequence goes on along the minus strand of OY292400.1, from coordinate 12,995,078 downwards.
GCAAAAGAAACTTTTGAGATTTCAAAGCTGTCCTCAATTTCAAGCTTAAACCTTCAAGCAAGCTGGATGATATTATAGTACATTATGATATAAGTGCGGTAAGTTGAAAATTACAGCCGAGGCGATATTGCTAGCCCGAGCCGTAGGCGAGGGCTACAAGAAAGCAGAGGCTGTAATTATCAAAGCGCACGTAGGGTAAAACTACCGGTTCACGATCAATTAGTCAGTTTGTTACATTAAAAATTATGTAAGTCATGAAATTTAAGGATCTTTCAGTTGGCTACATAATAGACTGATAAAAAAAACTTCAGACTTTCACATAAACTTAACATTTTCAGTATATTTACGTAATTTATATTAGTAAAATAATAAAATTTCGAAATTTGCGTTTTTTTCACTTCACGATCAACTTTTGTCATTTGACGATCACAAGTTTCGCCGGTTTACGAACATTAAAATCCAAAGAAAAAAGAGCTATAGGTACACGAAATTAAGGTCGAAAATAAATTATCAAGTATTTTATTGCAAAAACTTACAAAAATGAATTAAAAAAGGAAGATATTTGTATGATTTACAAAAAAAATATTGCAAAAACTTAAAAGAAATAAAATAAAAAGTATTTTATTTAATGATCCACATTTTTTTATTGCAAAAATACACAAAAATTAAATAAAAGGGAAGATATTTGTATGAATTACAAACAAAATATTGCAAAAACTAAAAAAAAAAAGAAATAAAAAGGAAGATATTATTTGTATCATCATCATCATCCGAGCGTTGTTCCCGGTTGCATCTCTCTCGAGAGCCCGGGGTACGCTTTCCTACTTTTACGTCTCCACTTCGCACGATCTTCGGCATCCCGTGTAGTGAGGGCATTTGCACGCATATCCGATCTTACAACGTCAAGCCAGCACTTCTTGGGTCTTCCCAATCTGCCGCGGCCGGGCGGAGGCGCCATAGCAAGACATTTGTTTCCCACGTAACTAGCCGGTTTTCGTAGAACGTGGCCGTACCACCGTAAGCGGCATTCTTGCAGTTTGTCTGCAATGTCTCGGACATGAAGGCTGCCCCTGATGCGGGAGTTTCTGACGCGGTCTTTTCGCGTCACTCCACACATCCAGCGCAGCATCTTTATCTCCGTGACACGCAGTTCCTGCTTATTTCGCTCAAGCAATGGCCACGCCTCACTACCATACAAAAGGACAGGTCTAATGATCGTTTTATAGACCTGTCCCTTCAGTTTAACCGGCATTTTCGGGTCACATATGACACCAGTTACCTCCCGCCACTTGGCCCAGGCTGCCGAAATGCGGGACTTGACGTCACAATCGATGTCGCCGGACTCGTGAAGCACAGATCCCAAGTACTTAAACTGGTCTGTCCGCTCGCTCCGCCGCAGACAGGTGTGGGATCTGTGGTATTGCTAGCCAAGTATTCGGTCTTCGCTACGTTGAGTTGCAAACCGCCGTTCTCAAGTGACTCTTTCCACGCATTTACACGCCTTCCAAGCCGTCCCTTATCCGAGTCCGCTAGCGTAATATCATCAGCATACATGAGCATCCACGGGGGCTGCTCGTGTGCGTCTCGGATGATTACGGACAGTGCGTCAAGTATTACGCTAAACAGAAACGGACTTAGGACGGATCCTTGGTGGACTCCAACTGTAATGGGGAAAGATTTAGTGTCACCAACAGCAGTTCGCACCACAGAATCGGAATTTTGGTACATGTCCCTGATGGTTTCAATATAAGTTTCTGGCACCCCTTTGGACCCACCAGATCATCACGCGAGGAACACAGTCGAAGGCCTTCTGCAAGTCCAGAACAGAAAGTGTAGAGGCGTATTCTTCGTTCTGTATTTCTCCATAACGATCCTTAGGGCAAAAACAGGGTCCATGGTACCATGACCGGGGCGGAAACCATACTGGCCCTCTGAGACAGTGCACCCCTGCCGGATCCGAGAGTCAACTATACGCTCGTAGAGCTTCATGGTGTGGGACATGACCTTTATACCACGATAACTTCCACACTCCTGCACAGATCCCTTGCCCTTGAACACTGGAGTGATAACACTCAGTCTCCATTGGGCGGGGATTCTGCCGGTCTCGAGTATGCGGTTAAAAAGGTTGGTTAAGATGCCCACACCACGAGAGCCCATAGCCTTCCATACTTCGATGGGGACTCCATCGGCGCCGACAGCTTTCCGATTCTTCATGCAGCGAAGAGCCTTGCGCACCTCCTCAGGCGTTATCAGTGGCACAAGTCCTAGATTCGGAGGGAGTTCCGGTGGCTGCACCTCTTTATACTGCTTATTGAGCAGCTCGTGGAAATAAGAGCGCCACCTCTCCTTCACCGCGAGGTCCTCGCATAGCAGGTTACCATTAGGATCTTTTACACAGCGGCACTTGGATATATCCTGTGCCGCTTTGATCCTAGAACGTGCCAACTTATAAATAAGCTTCTGCCCCTCAGACGTTTCCAACTTATCGTACAATGGCTGTAAGTGGTCCCGTCTGGCTCTGGCTACTGCTCTCTTTGTGGCACGTTTGGCAGACCTGTACGCGTCGCGATCTTCAGGAGAGTTGGACGCTTGCCACCTTTTAAAGAGGGCTTTCTTCACCCTAGACTCCCTCTGGACTGTGTCGTTCCACCACCAGGTTTCCTTGTCACATTTGCCTCCTCCCTTAGACATACCGAGGACCGACCGCGCCGATTCAGCGATAGACACGTGAATCCTGTCCCAGTGTTCCTGCACCGATTCGCCTTCAGCATTAGCACATTTGTCGCCGATTGCTGAGGCGAGCATCTGGGACTTGACTTTATCAAGCATCCACCATCTGATTCGCCGCTGACATGGTTCCGGTCGTTTGTCTTTGGTCTTTACACAGAGATCCATGACAAGGATACGGTGTTGGGCAGTGAGACTCTCACCGGGTATGACTTTGCAGTTGACCACGTTGCCGATATGGTGTCTCCTAGTGATTAGAAAATCGATTTGGGTAGCGCGCCCCCCGCTCCTGTAGGTGATCAAGTGGTCGGGCTTCTTTTTGAAATATGTGTTCACGAGTGCCAGGTCGGCAGTGGCACACGTTAGCAGAATTTCTTCCCCTTCCGCATTCCGACTGCCATACCCGTAGCATCCATGAACACGTTCAAATTCCACCCCCATCTCACCCACATGACCGTTCAGATCACCACCCAAAACGATTCCCTGTGACAACGGGATTGCCCCAAGGATCTCGCCGAGTTTATCCCAAAACGACCTCTTATCAGCGTCGCTACAACCGACCTGTGGCGCGTAAGCACTTACTAAGTGGGTAGGAACCCCCCCAATAAGCACCTTCACGCACATAAGTCGGTCGCTAAAGCGATTCACCTCCAAGATATCGTCATGCAACCCCTCAGCGAGCACCACAGCTACCCCGTTCTCTCCACCAGGTGCACCCGTGTAGATCAGCTTGTAGCCATTTAACTTATAATCTCATTAAAAAAAATCTCAGAAATTAAAAGTCGGATATTTCTTAAACTGTCCACTATTGGTGTGTTGTGTTGACCCTACCTTTATTGCTTAATTTTTTTTACAATATTCGAATCTTGTTTAGATTGCGATCAGAGGTAAACTAACCATTTCCCGATCACTACATTTTTTGACTTTTTTTACGTACGCAATGTAATCTGTTTACGATCATAGTAGCAATTATCATATCACACGTGATCGCAAAGTATTCATTTTCCGATCATCGAAATCTTTATCAATTTTCAAAAAAAGAACATAGCGCTGACTAACCCATCTACGATCACATAAAACTCGTATTTTTGTATGGCAAAGAGTTAAACTCGACAACAAGTTGTTTCCCGATCACCATATTTTTGTTCAATTTACGTGTCAAATTTTCCGATAATGATACATATTAGACCGATCGCCTTCTGATGTGTATATAAAGCGGATTACTATGAATAGAAATGCATATTAATATTACTCATAATTCTCTGGCATTATGAAATAATAATCAAAAAAAAATTGTCCTTAATCGCCAGTTTACGATCAGGTGATCGAGAAAAGGAAAAAGTTGTGGTTTAATGAGCCCCATACCGATCACCTTGTATTTCAGCAAAATAACGAATTTTCTTGTTAAAATGTTAGTTATAATGATAATAGGACTCCATTTTAGTGGAACAAACACAACATCAAAACCGTAAAGTGTAATATAACATAGTTTTACTCGCAATTCAATCGTTGGATCACTTATTTTTTTTTTCGATGTTTTGCGTAGAGATGGACGTGGGCGCACCAACTGATGTTCATTCATACACTGATCGAAAACTGAGGGGTGTTTTGAATGAAATAGCTGATTTTTGAGTAAAGGACAAATAGATAATGCGAATTCAAGCAAAATTAACACCTATACTGCTAGAATTACGTTATTTATTAAGTTTTTCGTAAAAGTGATCGTGAACTGGCAGTGATCGGTAAACAGGGCAATTTACCCTATGTCATACGACGTTTTATAACACATTTGCGAGGAAATCAAATAAAAACAATACAGCGAAAAGAAAAAGCGCGCGGAATAATTTTTATTTGTTCACAAATTAGCGATGCGCGGGCATCAGTGCTTTTTTTTTTAAGGCAACGGTACAAAAACAGCCAGTATTACTAATAAAGTAAATTAATATTTTTTTGCTTCTGTTACAGATGTAATTTACTGTCAAAATGAATTAAATTAAAGAATTAAATGTTTATTTTTTATATTTTATCTCCCAAAGTTAATTTTATTCATAAAATATTGACCACTTTTCTGACATAAAAACTTTTTGATTTGCTTTCTTTGCTTTTTTTTTCTTAAGATTTAAAAAAGTACCGTTGGTTTTAGACGGAGCATGATAAACCGTACGTGTTACCTTATTAGAAAGAAACTCGTGCGTTTTACTTTACGATTACGCACAAGTACGTAATGACATACATTACGATATTGAAATTGGTGAAATAAGAGGCCCTTTACGAGCAAATGTGTTATAAAATATATTACGGCATTTTTTTACCTTAACTTTGATGAGTCCACGCTTACGCAGCCTGAATCTCCCAGCAGGAAGCAGTGCCGCTGAAGCAGATGATATTTGAATTCGTCCCGGCTGAAAAGATATATGGTAAGAAATATGGTAAGTAGAAACATTAGGACACATGGAAGCAGTTGGTACCAGTTTGTATCAAGTTAGAGGTCCTAATAGATCACCTGAAAACTCTAACACCAGATAAGCCACACACGCACTGCTATACGAAAAGAAAGAAAGGAAATAAACTGAAAAGTGGTAATGTCCTGTCAAGGTTTCATTAATATGAACAATTTTGATTGATTTTGTAGTAAACATAATTATGACAGTGGCTATTACTGGCCATACGGCCGAGAGAAAATAAAAAAAAAGTAGACCCAAAAAATAAATAAAAAGAAGAATAGAGCGCGCGTTAGCGTCGGTGTGTAAAAATTGTTGAGAAATAAACGTCTTATATTTGACGAAATAGACAACTGATATAGATTATTGGAGTTAAGCTATAAAAGTAATTCATTTGAGAAGAGTTCATTTGAAGTAATCTCTGAATGGAAGTATACAGGTATTTCAATATGACATGTGTGTGAGTAGAATATCATTTCTATACGAACGAGGTCCTAGGATTTGAATCTCGTAACAGTCCAGTGAGTAAAAACCGGCCAAGTGCGAGACGGACTCGCGCACGAGGAATTCTGTACGAGCTATGCATCGTACACTCACCTCATTCACCTCATTTTAATTGTTAAGTCATCATATTTGCACCTCCGCACAAGTTTAGTACATAATCATTAGTTCGTAATTGACCGCCGTGTCGCGTACTCATTAATAATAGCACTCAAAATCAGCACTTAGCATTTAATTTATAATTTTTCCAATAAATCATTTTTATCACTATTTTACTATTTTCAATTAAATCATAAACCAACCTAGAGATCCTACAAATTCCGTACTCTAAAATTAACACTGGACCAACCAACCCGTGAACGCAACGCAAACGCTATATTTATTTTACTACTGGCGCCAGTCTATCACTAGCTGGCGCTAGTGGTAAAAATACATCGCTTTATAGTTGCGTTTTTATGTCAAACATCACGTTTGTTGTAAGCCCCCATATTTGTATTTGTTAATAATATTGTTGTTAAAAATGTCGTTGAAACACATCATCTGTGAAAATTTCAACCATCTAGCTACCACGGTTTATAAATGACTTATTGACTAGTTTATAAAGCCTGGTGACAGTCGGACAGCGGAGTCTCAGTCATAGGGTCCCGTTTTTTACCCTTTTGGGTACGGAACCAAAGTAGGTAAGTAAAAGAAAAAAAACCTTAGACGTACCTCGGAGGAGGTTTGCATTCTGCTCGCCGTGTTGACGGAGTCCCCGACGAGGCAGAACCGCGGTAACCGCAGCCCCAACACACCGGCCACACATGGCCCCGAGTGGATACCTAAACGATATCATGTTTTTTTATGAATCAACTCAAGAATTTTAGGTTTATAGGAAAGCCAATGGGGTGCCACGCTCAAAGCTGTTTGCAGAGGCGCTGGCATCGGATGATCTTTTTTTTTTTCGATGATGGTCCTCCACCAATGGAAACGCCGAGTTTTTTTTTTATTCTTTCGGTCTCAGACCGATATGGCCAATTTGGCGCCGAGAGTTGTAAAAAACACATGTTTGACAGTTCTTAATTCAAACCTAAGATTAATCGACTCGCGCCCTCTGCCGGGATAAAAAGTTAGTGTTCCTCCTAATTTTTGTGATTCGAATTGTAAAATTTCCTGTTAGTTTTAACTTACTGCGCGTAAAGAAAAACGTGCGAGCAATGTGAACTTCTGTTCGCATTTCTCAAGGCGATAAAAAATAGAATTAAGAAAAATTGCATATCTGCAAAAATTTAATTACCAGAAGTGAGTCAATTGTGTCGTGAAGTTGGTAGTACACCTGCTTGGCTAGTAGCAGGTAAGAATTTGTAAAATAAAATTGTTTATTTGTACGAGTACCTAATGGACAAGATAGGAAATATTTTCTTCATATTACTACTGACACGTGCCTACTGTCTCCACCTGGAATCACTAACCTATAGTAAGGACAGGTAGAGCCCTCGATATAGCGAGCGCGGCGGTCGCGGCCGCGGCGGCGTGTCCGCGCCGCCGTCTCTCCGGCGCACCGGACACTAACATGTACACCGTGCCTACTGTCTCCAGCTGGAATCACTAACCTATAGTAAGGACAGGTAGAGCCCTCGATATAGCGAGCGCGGCGGTCGCGGCCGCGGCGGCGTGTCCGCGCCGTCTCTCCGGCGCACCGGACACTAACATGTACACCGTGCCTACTGTCTCCACCTGGAATCACTAACCTATAGTAAGGACAGGTAGAGCCCTCGATATAGCGAGCGCGGCGGTCGCGGCCGCGGCGGCGTGTCCGCGCCGTCTCTCCGGCGCACCGGACACTAACATGTACACCGTGCCCACTGTCTCCAGCTGGAATCACTAACCTATAGTAAGGACAGGTAGAGCCCTCGATATAGCGAGCGCGGCGGTCGCGGCCGCGGCGGCGTGTCCGCGCCGTCTCTCCGGCGCACCGGACACTAACATGTACACCGTGCCTACTGTCTCCATCTGGAAGCACTAACCTATAGTAAGGACAGGTAGAGCCCTCGATATAGCGAGCGCGGCGGTCGCAGCTGCGGCGGCGTGTCCGCGCCGTCTCTCCGGCGCACCGGACACTAACATGTACACCGTGCCTACTGTCTCCACCTGGAAGCACTAACCTATAGTAAGGACAGGTAGAGCCCTCGATATAGCGAGCGCGGCGGTCGCGGCTGCGGCGGCGTGTCCGCGCCGTCTCTCCGGCGCACCGGACACTAACATGTACACCGTGCCTACTGTCTCCACCTGGAATTACACGTAAGTTTCCTTTCTCCATAGCATATCTCCCCTTCGCAAGAGGCTTCGCAACATTATTAACAAACGTTAAGGGTCATTCCGCAACATAGGTGGCTTATATCTGTCGAAAAATTTGCCGCTGAACTGAATGACCGAATGAAAATAATAAATACATTCTAAAGAAGTCTAAACAATAGAGTAGCTCTAGATGAAACTACTCCTGAAACAATGGAGGTCTCGTTCAGAGACACATGTGAATATCCTAGGATATTAATAAACATATTTTGAGTTTGAGTTTGAAAAAGACTGCGAGAAGCAAAATATACGACAGGGCGCTCATGGATGCTCATTCGTTACATTTTCTATATGTAAAATATTAGGCATAATCATCATCATCATCATCATTTCAGCTGTAAGAAGTCCACTGCTGGACATAAGCCTCCCTCATAGATTTCCAGATGCTTCGGTCATAAGTGGCCTGCATCCATCGTGAACCCGCGGCCTTAACTAAGTCGTCCGTCCATCTCGTTGGTGGACGTCAAACGCTGCGCTTTCCGATCCGCGGTCTCCATTCGAGAACTTTTCGGCCCCAACGACCATCTGTTCTCCGTGCTATATGTCCTGCCCAGTGCCACTTCAAAGAGCTAATCCGTTTGGCTATGTCGGTGACCCTCGTTCTTCTACGTATCTCCTCATTTCTGATTCGATCCCGTATAATAGAGAAACCCCGAGCATAGCTCTCTCCATAGCTCTTTGAGCAACTCTAAGCTTATTCATAAGGCCTATAGTGAAGCACCACGTTTCGGATCCGTATGTCATCACTGGCAACACACACTGATTGAAGACTTTCGTCTTAAGGCACTGAGGTATTTTAGACGAAAAGACGTTGCGGAGCTTCCCGAACGCTGCCCATCCGAGCTGGATTCGACGATTGACCTCTTTCTCGAAGTTGAACCTACCTAACTGGACTGTCTGTCCTAGGTATACGTACGCGTCAACAACTTCGAGAGCCGAATTCTCAACCATAACAGGGGTAGGTACAACATGGTCATTAGACATGACTTTCGTCTTGTCCATGTTCATCTTAAGACCTACCCGCTGGGAGACTTGATTGAGGCCTTCGAGCATCGTACTGAGTTCCTCCATCGACTTTGCCATGACTACAATATCGTCGGCAAACCGAAGGTGAGTGATGTATTCGCCGTTAATATTGATACCCAGTCCTTTCCATTCCAGAAGCTTGAAGGCGTCTTCCAAAGCGGCCGTAAAGAGTTTCGAAGATATCATTAGGCATAATACTTTCGAGCACTGGAGGAAAATAGACTGATGATGAAACGATGATTCAATTTACCTTGTAAACTCTATGCGTGTCCAGAAGCCTGTCGATCCTGGAGTAGACATCGTTCATATAAGCCACTGTCTGCATCACGTCCGCTCTCGTCCCGGCTTCAGCTAACTGGACTCCGCAGAATATTATTGTTACGCTTTCAAACGCCTGGAAAATCAAAGTTACTTTTGGTCAAAAATAATCTTTTCTTTTAAATAAATTTTAACTTGGACAAAACAGTAATTGTATCAAATCCCATGTTTATCTCTTCTTCTTCTTTAAATCAAAGATAAACTTTTCAACATGTTCTTGGCCAGCGTACTCAATCTTAAATCGCCTTAAGACTTGACTTGACACAGATGAACACCTGCTTAAATGTAATTTACAAAAAAAGATGGGATTTCATAGAATTCTAGCACATACCTGACACGCTCCCATAGGATCCTTCCCAGCTCTAAGATGATCAGCAACTGCCTTCGGTATCATGGAATAGAGCAACTGATCCCCCCTCTTCTTCCATTGATCGAGGAGTCTACACGACTTCTCCAAGGACATACATCTACTTTCTGCCTTCTCAAAGAGCAGTTCGAGCCTGGAGAGGTGCTGCCAGCCTTGGAGGAGCATCTCCTTGGAGAGCCCGTGACCATTCATGTCGGCGAGGTAGAGGTCTGCTTGACGAAGTTCTTCTAAATCATTGAAACTGTACAAAAATATTACGCGGGCTTAATATTATGATTATGATTACGTAGGGTAGACTGGGTACGGATGGGCCAATTTTCATTTGACCGACCATAATTCTGAAAATATGATACTTACGTAAAAGAAGTAACGTTTATATAAAAATATAAACATTTGGCTACATCTGGATACTAAGATTATGTTCCTAAGTCCAACGGTTAGGTCACAGGAGCAAGTTAAAAAAAAAAGAAAAATGTCACAACCGACCTGACCCCAAGGACAGTTGTGACAGTGCCTGGGGTTGATTGTGACAGATACAAAAATACACTAAAATAACTTCGAAATGGTTTTAATGTAAGATTATCTGCCTTTAATCTAAATTCTCTAATGTTCGCGCCAGTTTCATTGCATTTTCGGATGTACCTTGATAAGGACATTCGATTATCTTGGTTGCAGCACTGCGCAAGGAAGTGCTGCTTTTTACATGTATGTATGAGTCCTGATGCTGGCTTATATTAGGCTATTCGGGCGCTGATAAGTTGTGGCGGAAGCACGTCGTCGTAACGTCGCGAATTTCTTTGTGACTGTCACATATTGTATGGTTATGTCGACGGAATTCGGGATGAGAAGGCAACACGCCTTTGCCACGACTAATAAGTGCCTATATAGCCTTAGCCTTGCCTTAATCGGTTTTGGTCGTGCGCTTTCTGAACACCAAAAAACAAAAATAATACGCTTGGCTTAGTCACAACCGCACCCAGCAACAATGGCACAACTATCCCCAAAATGCTCTCTCGTAAAAAAGCAAGCGTCAAAAAAATACAAAACTATTTACGTAGATAGCATAGACTGATATTTAGTTGCTAATTTTTAACTCATAATTAGGTAAAACACTCGTACTTGTACCTGTTTTCATAAAGACACAATCACAAAAATAAGTCGAACAAAAAAACTTAGTTTTGACTACCAAAAATAATATTGTCTCCTACACTCGTCAAAGTCGCATGATGGCTGACGCAATACTGTGACACGTAATCAAATGTTCTTACCGCTCCTTTATTCCCTTGCACCCCCCACGCTATCTCTTATAGTTTCGATAATATAGCGACTGTCACTTTCGTCCTGAGGCACAATCGTACCCAGTCTACCCTACTATTATTGTTTTTGGATTAGAAAGGTATACTAACTGAAAACTTAACTTACATAGGACTGCATAAGAATATCAGTGCATCGATTTCTTCAAGCAAGTAGATAGGCCCTCTCAGCAGTATAGACTTGGCTCCCTGTGATCCTCGCCTTGAGTCGGTGGTTGCGCGCGCGCATCGCACCAACTCTAGTTCGAATATCATCGTTTGCATGCAAACCACCTGTTAAATTAAAACCCATTTATATTATACCTATATATTAGTATATACATATAGCACCCATATTATCTATCTATTGAATAACTAAGTTTTATAGGGACTATGACTGCATAGTGCTTGTGAAACTGAGCAATGTACTGACATGGTTTAACGGAAAATGGTAATCACCAGTAATGATGAGTAGACAAAGCAGCAATGTCACTACACTACATTGCTTAGTTTCATAGGCACTACGCAGTACATTGCTGCTTTGCGGTCATCACTAGTGATTACCATCTTACGTTAAAGCAGGAACTTCAGTACATTGCTCAGTTTCATAGGCACTATGCAGCAATAGTATCTTTGAAACTGAGTTTTTTACTAGATGATAGTACAGAGCCTAGCATAGCACTGGCACTATTATATTTATAGGGTGAGCATAGCTGGCATAGTTAACCGTAAACATGTATGAAAAACTAGGCCGACTATGCGAAGCTAAGCTAAAGTAAGTTAGTTTAGTAGCATCAAAATACCTAAGCAAATACTCATATTGAAAAGACCTTTATTATTCATCTCCAAAACTGTTTTGGGTAAACAGTTATCTGTCAATAAAATTCTATTGGTAGTACCGTAGCTACCCTATCTATAGATTGTTATTGAATTAACCTTATCCCATGTAAATGGTATTTTCGGTTTCCTCAGTCGTAGAACGTCTGAAATTTGAGACTTCTCGATACGATTGTAAGGCCCGCCCCACGCCTGAATCAACTGGAAATAAAGAATATTAAATTAAATTCATTTTTCGGTTTTTATCATGGTTTTTTATTACTTTTATCATTGTTTGATGCCCAGATCCCCAAAACAAGCTTTTGAAAATGTCAAAAAATTGTTGCACCATTTTTGTGAAAAATGTATCGATGTTGAGGCTATGTTGAGTCGATTTAATTACAGAATACGTGTACAAGATAGTCAGTGCTTGCATAGCATACCCATGGCGTTCCGGTACGTTCTAAATAGTTCCAATGATAAAATAAGCAGGGATCTAGGAAAATATTTTGTCCTAATGTATGTCTACAGTACCTACATAAGTAGGTATCTGTCGAGATTATTCTGATGGGTGATCTATGAGTGATCTTAGATCTATCTATCAATGAGTGTGCAAAAATATCAATGAGTGATTGATATAGGTTAGTAGTTACTACACACAAACTTTCACATTTATAATATTAGTAGGATACAGAAATGAGAAAACCCACGAAAAATAATTAATACTTATTTAATAAAGTTAGCATAAACATAAAAAGAAAATATTTATTAATAACAAAACTTACAAAAAGCAAAAAAAGAACAACAAAAATAGTAGCGTAGGTAACTACTTCTCCGCGGCAGGAATCGAACCCGCAACCGTCTGCGTTGCAGTCGAAAGTTCGCCCGACGCGCGACAGAAGCCGTAAAACCCACACACAAAGTAATTATTTTAATAAAATTGGATTACCTTATCACCAGCTTTCAAGATCTTCATTTTCCTATCGAGAAGGACACCGAACGGGAACAATTGAAGCAGTAAAGAAGACGGCACGGCTGGCAGCGTGCAATGGATGTTCTTCTTCATCATCAATGATTGAACCTGGACAAAAATAACCATGAGGTCTAAACATTTAACTCATTTTTTCTGGATATATAGTATTTTAAGTATTAAGCATTTCGTCAACGCCCTATGTCAACTCGATAACAACAAAAAAAAAGAATGATCGAAATCGGACTAGGTACCTACATATGAGTACGGCGTGAACATACCCACATACATAGGTACATACAAACAATATACGGGTCGAATTGATAACCTTCTTCTCATTTTAAGTCGGTTAAAAATAAAAAATTCGAACCATACTTAGCGATAAAAGAAGATGGTCACCTCATAGCCAAATCAAAGCCAATACGATATCTCACAAAATTCACAACAATTCCTATCAATCCAATCCCGAAGAAGAGACCTGTAAAGGTCTCGAAATGTTGAGCGTTAAAACAAATAAACACCACGCAATAAAAACCGAAAACTTCGTTTAATTTCTAACAATTCCTTTTATTTTTTTGTTAGTCTAAATTCACCTCAGTTAAATCCATTATTGCCGTAAGACATACAGACTACGTCTGCTCAATAGAAAGAAACGATATCACCTACTTTTTTGTTTGTTAGTATGCAATTTGAATAGAAACCAGTAATATTAGACAACGGTTTTAGAAATTAAACAGCCTCTTCCAAAATTCATTTTGAATTTGAGATTTAGAGCCCCAGACTACAGACTTTTATCGGCCGATAGATTAATCGGACTGTAAGGCTGTACGAATGTACGCGCACAAATGAGTCGTGATGACAATGCAAGCAATGACGTCTTCTCTGATAAGACAAAAGATACTTAATGCTGTAAAAAGTCTGTAGTCTGCGGAGGTTTTAATTGGTGCAAGTCTGTGGTCCAAACTAAGCATCCCCCATTTCCTTTAAAATTAACCTTTGTGTTTCCTTGGCTCAGTGCAGTATGTGTGTGTGATGGAAATTGCCTGAAGCTTACACTGACACTTTACGTGGGCTGTTTTAGGTATAGTGTAAGTGTCATCGCGTATTTTGAGCTTAAAACCAACTTACACAAAACACAGACTTTGAAAGTTGTGTTAATTATTCATTTACATATTCATGAGAAAACTAAATAAGTACCTACTTTTGTATACTTAAGTAACTTTATTACTAAGATAAATAACAGCACACCACAGATCGTACTTAGTATATAAATGTGAACGGTAAGTAATAAAAGTACCTATTTTGAAAGGTCTACTAAATCGATTAAATAGTGATGATATCCGATAGCTGCTGATCTCTGTCATGTAAAAGTACTAAAATTTTGTTTTTTTAACCATGTAAATATTATTTCTTAGTGTTAAACCACACTTAAACTTTTATTGCAAATTTTGGCTAAGTTTTTATCGTGTATTGCCGCAAAAACGAAACTTTTAATTTATTTTATAACACATTTGCTCGTAAAGGGCCTCTTATTTCACCAATTTCAATATCGTAATGTATGTCATTACGTACTTGTGCGTAATCGTAAAGTAAAACGCTCGAGTTTCTTTCTAATAAGGTAACACGTACGGTTTATCATGCTCCGTCTAAAACCAACGGTACTTTTTTAAATCTTAAGAAAAAAAAAGCAAAGAAAGCAAATCAAAAAGTTTTTATGTCAGAAAAGTGGTCAATATTTTATGAATAAAATTAACTTTGGGAGATAAAATATAAAAAATAAACATTTAATTCTTTAATTTAATTCATTTTGACAGTAAATTACATCTGTAACAGAAACAAAAAAATATTAATTTACTTTATTAGTAATACTGGCTGTTTTTGTACCGTTGCCTTAAAAAAAAAAGCACTGATGCCCTAACAAGTGATTAAAGATTTATTCGTTTAAGAAAGTCCGAGTTTTATTTATTTCCTCGCAAATGTGTTATAAAACGTCGTATGACATACGTGCGCTTTGATAATTACAGCCTCTGCTTTCTTGTAGCCCTCGCCTACGGCTCGGGCTAGCAATATCGCCTCGGCTGTAATTTTCAACTTACCGCACTTATATCATAATGTACTATTACCAACCTTTATTGAAACCGAAAAATGTCTTTAATTTTAACCATTATTGTGTTGATTATTTTGGGCAACTTATTTGTCCTTTAATCACAGAATATGCTTTAATTTTAGCTGATTAATCATTAGCGTCAAGATGGCGGGACCATCTCTCTGATATTAAAACTTTATATTGTCAGATTTAGTACCAAATTGGTACTATTTGGTACCTCAGTTAAAAAAATTAGTACCTCTTTAGTTTAAAAGATATTCACGAAAAACCCTGGTCCCGCCATTTTGACGTCAAGATGGCGGGACCAAAAAGAAAACGAACTCGGAGCTAATAATCACTTATGCACATATTTAGTACTTAATTGGTACCTCCCAAAACTGTAGTTAAACTGTGGATTATGTCGGGGAAAACAAATTGGCAGACAAAAAAGCCTGGTCCCGCCATCTTGACGCTTTGAGATTTTCTGAAATATCATATTTACGCAAGTAATTTCCTACCGGTGAATGTTTGTAGATTTTGTACTTATTTGGTACCTACGGAAAATGCTTCTTAAACCAATATTTACCTTATACTTTAATAGATATAAGCATTTTAATTCTACACAAAGTGTTTCAGCGAGGATAATATAATCCTAAAATGTACTCGATCCAGACTCTAGGCGTACCTACTACCTACCTACATACCGCCAAACTTTTTTTTTCTATATTTGTTTTCTTTGACTAAATTATGGCCAATATGAATAGCCAATATCAACTATTTTGAATCGGACATGCTCATCGAGGGAATGGGTCATGCGCTAGTTTAAAAATAGTAGATTGTGTACCTAGCGGAGAAAAAACTATTTTCCAGTGAGAGTGTTTTTTGAATCCAGAGAGGAGCGAAGGATTTTAGAGTAGAATCCTGCAGAATAGAGTAGAATACCTCACTCGAGCGAAAAATAGTGTTTTGCTCCCGAGGTGAACATTCCACTTTTCATCACCCTCTATGACAAAATGAGTAGGTAACTTACTTTCACTTTTTATTTCATTGTTCACACCTGACAAATTCTATCAATACCTATCATTTTCTACCAAACCTACCATTTTCCAACAAAAGCTACTATTTTCTATCAATACCTGCCATTTTCTACCAAATCTGTCATTTTCTACTACATCTTACTATTTTCTAGCAAAAACTACCATTTTCCAACAAACCTACCAATTCCTAGCAACCTTACCAGTTTTTACCCAAACCTACCATTTTCTACCAAAACCCTCCATTTTATAAATATACTACCTGTACGGTTGAACACTCATCGCTCACTTATCAGACACAAGTGTTGCTTAACCTGCTCGGTCTATCACCCATCATCGGTGATATGAACTCTTTGTTGATTGAAACTTTTTTTAAATATCCACATTCCAAAATTTAAATCGTATTATCGCCCTGTAACAGGGAGGGAAAACGCTATGAAAATCCCTGTAAGACTGTAAGACCTTACTTATGGGGAGGAGCACTAACGTTTTATCCCGGCAGATGGCGATGGTCGACTGATCAAGTTTGAAATAAGAACTGTCAAATAGTATTTATTTTCACAACTCTCGGCGTTTTCATTTATGTTTTAGTTAATGTTTAAATAAAATGCCTCAATGTAGTGCATCAGATGGGAAAAATAAAAGGATATTCCCAAAAGTCATGTAGCGCCTTTTTAATAATTTTAACACTAGAAAGACTCCAACTTGACTTCACAGTACAGGCGAGACCACAAAATTTAAAAAAAAAGCTCAGTCGACTAGAGCGCCATCTGCTTACAGCTTTGCGCGTTCCACCTCATTGACAAATGTAGGTAAACCGGAAGTACCCTATAGATTTTGTTTCACACATATAATATGGTACTTTCGGTTGATCTATAACTACGAAAATTGTAAGATCTCACTAAAGAGAAATAAAGAGAAAATCCAAAAAAATAAAAAAAAGGTAAAAGTTAAAGGTCGTCCTCATACATATACAGTTGGCGCCAATAAACTAGTCCTCCGAGTTGTATAGGCGATCATACAATTCAGATGACTAGCCTAACTGACACTCGCCACTGGACAAATGATACTGGCCATTCATATTGACCTCTTAGAAATAAAAAGTTTGGCGGTATTTTGGTAGGTAAGGTCAACTCGCCGAAGTCCGCCATAGTTTATTTTCCGGTTTGATTCTTTCGATCGCCACAAACCGGTTTTTATCTTAAATGTAGTTTTTACCTGACTGTTGAAGGAAGGTTATTGTTATTCTTCAAATCGGAAATGTCTTTATAATTGCCTTCTCCATATGTTAGGATTTATACACCTATTTTTAAATGACGATTTGACGTTATTTCCCTCGGTTTTGGGGTAAGTTCGTCATGGAGTTGTTTTACATAGAAGTAGCTCGGTTTTAAGAGAAAATATATTTATTTTAAATGTAAAAATCATGGCTAAACTAATATTATGCTTCAATGCCCTAGATAATATAAGGTAGCATTTACAACTTATTGCACGTAAACTACGAAATGGGGTAAGTTCGCCATATTTTTCAAGACGGGTGTTCAATGTTTATTAGTTAGGTAGCAAATAATTATTAATCCATAAAATAGAATTAAATTTAGACTTAAATTTAACATTCTTAACAATTTAAAATTAGTTTCAAAAAGTTTCTTAACACTTAGAGCAAAATTACACATTAATTTATTCGTTTCTATAAAAATTGGAATCAAACACGGTTATAGTCATAATAGCCATTATAGTTATGTTGGGTTTTAAAAATACCTTTGTAGCCACTCAAACCTTTATTTCTCATTCTCAATCATACGCTACTTTTTCTGTTTATCTTTAATTCCATTTTTTTTTCTAAAATATTAATATTCATTGGAGTTTATTAGGCTAAGTGAACATTTAATTTATCCCGTTAGAAAATTATACTTTGCCAGATGAAGTTGTAAATCTGTAAATTTATTGATTACCTCCTGGCAAAAATGTTTACAAGATCTGCAATGGGGCAATACTAGCATATAAGTTATAACGGACATTCCATAAATTGTTAGACGGGATAGGTCGGGACATTAAAATTGTTAAGTAACCTAAGTATTTCGTTGCAAAAATAATTCATGTAAAATCATATAGGGTTTTTTATTCACACATTTGTTAACATAGTTACATTTTCCCGGGTCTTAATCGCGTATTGGGAAAATGTAACTATCATATATAATTATTTCCGATTCGAAAACACGCAAATTTTAAGTCAATCTCACAAAAATTTGCATTACTGTGTGTTACTATGTATGTATACTAAAATGTGGTTACTACTGCACTCGACTCGATGACTTTTTTTTACTGTTCGTTGGATTAAAACTTGTTTTTTTTTTCAATATTGGATGACCCCCAGCGACAAAAAAGGAACAAAATAAATCTACAAAAAAAAACTTTATATAAAAACTAAAAAGTTAATTACAACTGAAAAGTAAATAAAACTTGTCCAGTAGTCACAAAATATAGTTAGTTTAACAGTCAGGCATGCATGACCCATTATTGAAAATGTTAGTCTAGCTAGATTCTAGATATTCAACGGTCCCGACTGTTAAACAAGCTATGTTCCGTAACTACTGGACTTGTTTTATTTACTTTTCAGTTTTAATTTTTTAAGTTTTTTTTATTTAAAGTTTATTTTAGTAGACGGTTTTTTTATTTTTATTGTTTTTTTATTTTACACTTTTTGTCAGCATTAGGTAATATACCTACGACGGTTAATTATATCAATGGGGTGGCACACGCAAAGCTGTGAGCAGATGGCGCTGGCATCGGATGATCTTTATTTTTTTTGGTCCCCCACGAATGAAAACACCGAGTTTTTTTTTCTTTCGGTCTGAGACTGATATGGCCAATTTGGCGCCGAGAGTTGTAAAAAAACACATGTTTGATAGTTCTTAATTCAAATCTAAGATCATTCGACTAACGCCCTCTGCCGGGATAAAAAGTTAGTGTTCCTCCTCATTGTATTATAATCGCAATCATCATCTTCATCGCAATAATTTCATCGAGGGACTTATTATTTGAGGATTATTGAGTAGGTTGCGGTAGTCTCAGTATGAACGATTGCTAAACAACTTTAAATCGTAATAGATCCTAAATTATAATATCAAATGAAAAATGGTTATAGACTTAAAAAAAGGATTACTCCACTCTATATAGTCTGTCTACTTTATTTTCTTTCTTTATTACAAAATAGCGCATGTTGGTCGCCATTTTGAATTTTATTTTATGTCACCTATCTAAGAACGATACCCTAATTAAAGCAATCCTTTGAGTGGTTTAGAAGATACGAGGGAATAAAGAATATTACAAACACACAAAGATAGGCGCGAAAAACATAAAAGCCCTTAATCGAAAGGTAGACGGAGATACCCCTAATGACCCCTATGACGGAATTCGGCGAATTGACCTTACATCATTCTAGAGTCTGACTGAATCGAGTACATTTTAGGATTATATTATCCTCGCTGAAACACTTTGTGTAGAATTAAAATGCTTATATCTATTAAAGTATAAGGTAAATATTGGTTTAAGAAGCATTTTCCGTAGGTACCAAATAAGTACAAAATCTACAAACATTCACCGGTAGGAAATTACTTGCGTAAATATGATATTTCAGAAAATCTCAAAGCGTCAAGATGGCGGGACCAGGCTTTTTTGTCTGCCAATTTGTTTTCCCCGACATAATCCACAGTTTAACTACAGTTTTGGGAGGTACCAATTAAGTACTAAATATGTGCATAAGTGATTATTAGCTCCGAGTTCGTTTTCTTTTTGGTCCCGCCATCTTGACGTCAAAATGGCGGGACCAGGGTTTTTCGTGAATATCTTTTAAACTAAAGAGGTACTAATTTTTTTAACTGAGGTACCAAATAGTACCAATTTGGTACTAAATCTGACAATATAAAGTTTTAATATCTGAGAGATGGTCCCGCCATCTTGACGCTAATGATTAATCAGTTTCCGAAGTCAAAAGAGCAATGTTACTATTTTACATCACCGACATTAATTTCCACCCCTAATTGAATGCTCCATCCGAACATTGGATTTGCGTTATCTAACCTCTTAATTTTTCCATTATTTTGTACAACTTCCTTTTGCCTCTGTGACGTCACGATTTGTGGCTAACATCTATACCTAGGTATAGCGGTGCAATAAATTCCAAGGGCATACAGACAATAGCAGTTCGTATTAATGAGTTATTAGATGCTAAAATGGCATATAGTTTTGGCACGAGCTACTTCAGGAACAGCAGTTAAGCTGTATATGGGGGCATTAACTGCTTGTTTGTTGATAAAATTAATTTTATTGACTTGGTGTTTAGGCAAAGGTTTGGTTATCATATCTCAACTGATGTTGAGTGATGATGAAGTTTCAGATGTAGCACTCATGCTTAGTTAAAAAATTGAAGGTATAAGTCGTATCGTCACGAATTCCGGATTGATTGACTAATTAACTGAACTATATACATCAACGTTACAGCCCAAAGCCCAGCGCTGGTCCTAGAGACATATAATTTCGAGAAAACCCCGCGGGATCGGGACTTACGCGACTGAAACCGCGGACCACTGCTAGTAGAATATAGGCACGACAAATACCTTTAAGTAAATTGAATTCGGCCTAAAACAATAGAAATTTAATTTCCTCTTTTACTATAGATATTCAATACAACAAAGTGTTTGGTCTTTCTCTGTAGATAAAAGGGTCATTTCAAGTATTTATTAAACAATAGCCATTTGGAAACAACGACGTCTTTATTCCTATATTTATTTGGCATTTTCCCAATAACAGGGCTCCAAGATAGCCCATTTTCCTTAAACAATGAAATGGGCTGAATAAAGTGCCGAAGAATTTGATTTCCCAAAAGTTTAAAGAGTTAGGGGTCTTGGAATGATTCGATCACGATTATTAATGACTTAAGATTCTTCGTAATAAATAGGTAGGTACGTAATTGATTTCAATATCTACAGGCTTAACTCCGTGCGGGAACTCTTCTTTAGGGGCAAGTCTATCTACTCTTTTCGCCATACAAACTTTACAAATGTAGTCTCCCTGAAAAAAGACAGAGAAAAAATGTTTATGCCTTTAAATCTTTATCAGCCACGACGAAGCCTTTACTATGTTTACTACCTTTGTATGGAGAAAACCGGACAAGTGCGACACTCGCGCACAAAGGGTTCCGTACCACTATCACAATTAGATACGGAACCCTAAAATGGTTTACAACAACCAATTTTTAAATTTTATAGGAAAATATGAAATATTTATCTTCGATTCCTACTCCCATCAAACGACCGAATCACTAAAAAAAACAGTTTGGTAATTGTGAAGGCAGACTGGTATATTTGACAGATGGGGCAGCCATTTTGAATTCCATAACCAACTCGATTTGTCCTGACCGACCGAGAAGCGACCTCACATTGTACTAAACTCCTTGTTGTTTTTGAAACACGTTTGTTGTATGGGAGCCCCCCTTTCATATTTGTTTTATTTTGTTTTTAGTATTTGTTGTTGTAGCGGCTACCAAAACACATATTCTGTGAAAATTTCAACCGTCTTGCTATTACGGTTCATGAGATACAGCCTGGTGACAGATAGACGGACAGACGGACAGACGGACAGACGGACAGACGGACAGACGGACAGACAGACAGCGAAGTCTCAGTAATAGGGTCCCGTTTTTACCCTTTGGGTACGGAACCCAAAAAAGTAGATAGACTTTCCCCTATAGACACGTCATAGACAGACGAACCATGTTATATCCTAGACTTCTACTGTCAACTACTACTATCTAATGTTTTTAAGCTATTGCATAGCTTTTATCGCAGGCTTTGAGCGCGCCGACCGAATCAAGAAATTCCGTAACGAAAATAAAACCTAACACCCACTCCGCCTACCATGTAGCCTAAGAAAAAAAATTGCTATGCATTAGCTTTACCGCGGCAGTCCCCGAGTGCCATTTTTGTATTTTTTTATTTACGAAAAAACTATTTTATTTAATACACGTTTACTCACAAAAAATGGCTAGTAAAGTTAAAATTACTACCTAGCCGAGTCTGGGGTGTTCTGTTCACTGTGATTTGACCCTCGTAATTTCTGCGTCATTACACTTTAATAAAAGACCAAGCAAAACGTTTGGCTGGCTATTAATATTATCGACCAGAATCTAAAACGCTCTATTATTTTATTATTGACTAGCTGCGTCCTTCGGTTTCACTCCCGATCCCGTGGGAATTTCGAAAAACCGTTTCTTATCTGACGTTTACATCATATAAAGAACACTCTCCAAATTTCAGCTCTTTACTATCAGCGGCAGCGGTTTAGACTGTCCGTTGATACATCAAGTCAGTCAGGAGTAGTCAGGACACAGCATTTAAATAAATTCTTTTACTCTACTTATAATTAATAGAATTTACTTATAAACAATGATTAACAGATGACTAAGTTTTGTTACGTTAATCTCTGTCTGCCAACTTTAAACTTCAAGTTCCAGTAAAAGACAAACGATACAAAGTGTATGCAAATATTATCTATATGACGAGCTGTCGCCACGGCCTGTATTGCCACGCCAACTTTTAGGGTTACCCTCGCCTGTAGATGATTCACATCAAAAACTCAGTGCTCAACATTTGGGAGTATACCTTACAACTTACATAGTCACTGTTGTCAAATTCCAGCCGAAGAACAGCGACATAGTAGCTTCCTTCCATGGACTCCTTCATAATCGACGCTTTCAGCTTCAGTGAGAATATGTCTTCAGCTATTTCGTATAATTGACCTAAAACAAAATAAATAGATACAATAGTTTTTCAAACAAAACAACTAACATTTTCTTCTTCTTTCTGTCCTTATCTCTAACACACCAAGTTTCATCGCAATCGGTTCAGTAGTTTTTGCGTGAAGAAGTAATAAACATATTCTCGTTTACTTTCTTGCTTACATTTTAATTACACACAAACTCACATTTAGGGTAGTATTATAGGGCCTAATCCCTATAATATTAGGTCCTTACATATGAAATTGCCGTTTTGTCGTACTGGCCACTTTGATCTCAAATATCTCTTCTTTGGTTAGGGATTCCAATTTCAAATTTATACAGCTATTTATTCATACATTTGTATTTCGAAAACCGTAATTCATTTGTTTTGTCCTCGTTTGGTTTTTTCTTTGCGTCACGCAGTTTACAAAATGGAAAACTTGAAATATCGCGTTATTTACGAGTACGAGTTCCACCGTGGTACCAGTGCTGCAGAAACGGCTCGAAGGATTAATGATGTGTATGGCGGCGGTGTCGCAAAAGAAAACACAGTGCGTTTTTGGTTCCAACGTTTTCGTTCTGGAAATTTCGACCTGCAGAACAAGCCTCGTGGACGGCCGGAGACTAAAGTTGCTAATGAAGAATTGAAAGCTATTGTGGAAGCAGATCCATCGCAAACCACGTCCGAGTTAGCTGCAGGCTGCGGTGTTAGTGATAAAACTGTTTTAATCCACTTGAAGCAAATTGGAAAGGTGAAAAAGCTTGAAAGGTGGGTACCTCATGAATTGAGTGCAGCAAACCGACAAACGCGCGGCAACTGCTGCGTTACATTACTCAACCGGCACAATAATGAAGGGATTTTAAATCGGATCATTACCTGTGATGAAAAGTGGATCCTGTACGATAATCGGAAACGCTCATCGCAATGGCTGAATCCTGGCGAACCAGCCAAATCCTGCCCCAAGCGAAAATTGACTCAAAAAAAGTTACTTGTGAGCGTTTGGTGGACTAGTGCCGGTGTCGTTCACTACAGCTTTCTTAAATTTGGCCAGACGATTACAGCAGATATCTATTGTCAACAACTGCAAACCATGATGGAAAAGCTAGCTGCTAAACAACCGAGGTTGGTCAATCGCTCTAGGCCACTGCTGCTTCAGGACAACGCTAGACCACACACTGCACAACAGGCGGCTGCCAAATTAGAGGAGCTTCAATTGGAATGTCTAAGACATACACCGTACTCCCCGGACCTGGCTCCAACAGATTACCATTTTTTTTCGAAATTTGGATAACTCTTGCAAGGGAAAAAATTCAACTCCGATGGGGCAGTCCAAAGCGCCTTAAAAGATTTCATTGATTCTCGTCCTAATGGTTTTTTTAGTAAAGGGATCAATGAACTACCTATGAGATGGCAAAAGTGCATAGATAGCATTGGAACATACTATGATTAAATAAATATATTATTATAAAAAAAAAAGACTTTATGTTCCTCCCTTACAAAACGCCAATTTCGTATGTAATGAATGACCTAATACTAGTAGGATCCTATTAACATCCCCGGGCCCCCTTGTAGCCCCAGCATATAGTAGCCCCAGTATATAGTAGCCCCATCTCTTCCCGTGGGTATTGTACAAAGCGACTAAGAGATCTGAGAGAGACAAGCTAACCTTAAGTTCTCCCCGCGCGGCTGGCCGTAAAATATTTCCAAATCTATTATCAATGACGACTTACCTATTGCGCCAACCCCAAATAATTTTAAGTTTAGCGGACCCCAGCTCCCGAAAGGAATGCAACCGGGAACATCGCGTAAATGTTCTCATTTGAGCGATGAAGATAGTAGAATGGGGTAGACTTGCCCACCACCTTCACAATCCTCAATCTTACCCATCAAATACGGCGTGAAGCCAGTCCTGGTGCTGCTGTAGACCAGTTCCGCTCCATGTATGTGAGCTCGAGTCAGCTGCATGCTCGGAGACCGCATCCTTGGGAAGGTGAACCTCATCCGTTGGTGAATATTGTCCACTGATTGCAGGAAGGTGCAGAAATATCTTCCCGTCGCACGGATCATTGTGTCGTATCTGAAAAGTTTATTAGAATCTAGAATAGGCCTTTGCATTTTTCTTTACTTTTACTGTGTGTTTCCGCAACTAGCCCTATAACTGATTGATTGAGTCGTGATTTCGAGTCTTGGCCGACCGCCGGAATGACGACCCTCGAAATGAAACTCCCGGTTTTTTTCACTAGACCAACATCGCTCTTGTTGTAGCAAAATGTCGTAGCAAAACATAAGCTTAAAACCTCTTTTCTGTAAAGGACATAAAAATGTCCCATTACAAAAAAAAACAAAGTCTGTAATCAACATTGAGTTATCAAAAGTTTATTCTACTCTTTTGGCTGTAAAACGGATCTAAATCTTATCTTTGTTTCTGCTGGAAAAAGTTGGTAAGTAGATGAACGACGGAAAATTTAATATTTCACTTTTTTGTCCAAGAATAAGCAAAGTGACAATACTTTGTGAAATTGTGATGTAACTTTTTAAGCTTTTCTGGTTTTCTCATGTTTTTGTAAGGAAAATTTAGGTTTATAAGCAATATGGAGTTAACCAACCTAGAAATACTATATAACTTCCCCTTTTCAACGAGAAAAGAAAATCCAAGATTACCTAAAACGTAACCCCATTTTGAAAGTTCAAGAACACACTTATGTAAATGTAGAACTTAGGTAAAACAATCTAAAGAAACGAAGTTTGATAGCACGTCGTAAACAGTTTCTTGACTCTACGTTATATACTCGTAGTTACATAGATCTATATATTTACATAACAAGGCAAATGAAAGTAAGTTTGTTTACTTAGGATCTTTGAAAACAAAATAGAAGTAGGTAAATAGTGAGGTACCTACTATGTTAAATTAAAAATGAAAAAAATGGGCTCTGGTGGTGGTTATTTGGTGACACTCGTGTGAGCAAGACGAATCGATCGACGTAAGACTCATTAAAATCGGTGCATCCGTTGGACGTATGACCCGGTCCATTATTATTAACCTCTAGATCGCCACATAGAAACAAATATACATAAATAGACTAATAGAACATCACTGTCCTTCTTTGCGTCGCGCAGTCGGATAAATAAATAATAAATAAAATAATTTAATAACAAAAATGGTCAAAGACAGGTTAGCCTGGAGAGCCAGCTAGTTCGCGAGTTCGAATCCCGCCGGGTACCTACTAAAGTTTTGAAAGCATTTCTTTCACAAATAGCAGTATTTCCTAAGTGTTGTTTAACACTAAGGAACAATGTTTAAAATACAGGTTCCTTAATTTCGCTCCAGATATTCGTATCAAAAAGATTCAATTTATCTTCGAGCTCTTACTTAATTAAGTAGGTAGTTAGTATTCCATTGTTGATTTGTCAAAGTAAATTGGTTCTAGAAATAGAGAATGATGTACACCTCTGGAGATATTAAGTGTCTACGTTGTTATTTTAAAGCTTTTTAGTAAAAATTCACAAGAATATTTTGATTAGTTTAGGAAACACTAATAATAAAATTGGGCATCTCATCTAATTTAAGATGATTTATACAGCGCAAGCAATTTTTAATCCTTGCTTTTTATTTATTCCTATATACCTACCATGTAGGGTACATGGTAACTCATGCCCAGAGGAATTAAACAGATCATTACCTACGTCAGGACCTAACTAAGCTGTGAGTAGGCAAATATCAGTTTTAAATATCCTAATTTATTACAGTAATTTATAATTAGGACAATATAACTCTACAATATGTAGATCACCCTTAAATTAAGACAAATGGCTTCATTCATTTCAATTTCGGAGCAATTTCAAATTGACGCGTACCACTTACCCGTAGTTAGTGAAGAATTTCACGAAACATCGTCCAAAAAATAACATCGCCTTCTCTGGAGTCCCAAATTTCTCCTTCATAGAGTTTAACTTGTCACCGTAAATCTGACTGAGGCTGTTTAATCTCGGTCGTGAAGGGACTATGGAGCCTCTACGTTTGTAAACTTCTAGAGCCACAGTGCAACTCGTTTTACGAAATGCAGGCGGTTTCAGAATAGAACGCTTACTGCCTTCTGATTCAGGAGACGTTGGCTCCGAATCCTTAGGGCTTTCTTGAATTGATTTAGGTGCCGCCTCATCAAAGGTAACTGGTTTTATTTCGTCAGCCGTCTCTTTAAAAGTTACAGGGCACTTAGCATCTTCTGCAATCTCTTTAGTATCATCGAGTTCGATTCCATGTCTTCCCCTGTTTAAATCTTTACCGTTAACTTCAATTTCTTGAATTTCAGTTATTTTGTCTGTCGACAACGAAGGTCGTATTTCTTCTGATGATGTGTAGGCGTGGATTTCTTTTTTGGTGGCAGCGGTGAGAGCATTTGTTGCAGAAAAAGGGCACCTGAAGCCCTGAGGTCGGTTGTCAGTATGTACAGAAGCACTGCGCCAATTGGGTTTAGATTTTATTGAGGGTTTCCTTGGAGCTGGACTACTAGGTCTGGAGGTAGAAGGACTGTTTGGGTCCTTGGTGATGAAGCGAGATAGAGCAATTGCGAGCCGGAGCATCAACTGGTCTGGATATTGCTGTAAAATAAGTTTAATTAAAGTAAAATAAAGTTTCTACCACTCGACGTCATTTCATTTGAAACATGAGGAGTATTTTTATTATCACCTGAGTAGCACTGAAAACTGTATTTCTCGCACCAGCTTCTCTCAGTATCGTTTCCCATATTTCCTCTCCGCATTCTTGCTAAAATAATTAGGAAATCATGAAAAGTATTATTGTAGGCAATAGACTGCAGGTGCCTACTAAAAAGTTTACAAATTATGTTTTCCTTGTTCTTGGCACCGCTCGGTGGCCATTTGCTTGTACAAGTTAAAGATTTTTCCTTTGTTCCCTTTTTTATCTTTGTTCATCTCTGAAGAGAAGAATTAAGTGGAGGGACTTGACATTTACATTAAAAATAAAACTGGCCAAGTGCGAGTCGGACTCGCGCACGAAGGTTTTGAAGGTAACTTTATCAAAATTGTTTGCATACATCTATACCACTGACGTTTATCACTAGATGGCGCCGGTGGTAAAAATAAATCGCGCTAACGTTGCGTTTAACGTTGAAAAATCACGTTTGTTGCATGGGAGCCCTTAAATATTTGTTTTTAGTTACCTATTTATTGTTGTAGCGGCTACATAAATAGTAGCTATTACAGTTTATAAGGTATATACAACCTGGTGACAGACGGACAGACAGCGGAATTTGGGTCTCGTTTTTAACCTTTGGGTACGGAGCTCTAAAAAAAGTTTTTTTTTAATTCGGCCAGTAGGTAGGTTAAGGTACCTACCTATTTAAATAATTAGATTCTATTGATTGATGAAAGTGATTTGTATTCCGTTAGTTGAAGGGTTAATAATGTTATTATTCCGTATCGCAACAAACAGACGTGAGTGTCCAAAGTTTGCGAATTTATTGCAACATTTGCCAAACAACAACATCGGCAAGACAATGGCGAACGTGCTTTGAAAATTGTTTATAACTTTGAAAAGGAAGAGTATTTTTTTTTATTATTTCTGTTAGAGATTTTTGACTCTTTTTTTTCTTGTAGTTATTTTTAGGTGAAATAAGAAATAAGAAAAAATAGATAAAAATAATAAAGTAAATAGAGAGGGAAAAATTATCCACAGCTCCATTCTTATCGGGTTAAAAGTAACCTTAGTATCCTGATTTTGATTTTTGTAAAAAAAAAATAGCTTAAAATAATGGCCGAAAACTAAATGAAATATATTTTATACTATAGATAGACCTTTACCACTACTTATACTGATACTATTTATACGCATCTATTTCTTCTTTTCAGCTTTCAGTAGGCAGAAGGTAACTTTATGGGTAAAAAACATGACCCTATTACTGAGACTGTCTGTTTGTCCGTCTGTAATAACTCATGAACCGTGATAACAGTTGTTTAATTTGCCGGAATTAAGCGCGCCATTGAAATTAAAACGTCAAAATTACTCAAAACAGCAACTTACCACAATGAAATGCTGAACGCTTTCCAACAACCACCCGTACATTGTGATAAACAATCTACTAATAACAATACGAAGTCAGTAACTCAGTACAGAATGTCTGTCAGTAGCCTGATCTCACGTTCAAACGGTAAGGCTTTCGCGGTACCACTGGACCGATAAGGGTGTCGGAGGCTTGAGGGCTTGGATACGCGCAACGATTTATAACTTAGGTACTATTCGATTGTTTCAAACATTATTAGATATTCAATTAGTTTCCTTGTTTTGATTGAGCTGTAGCATAGATTGTATTGTTTATCTATCTATATTTAAATGTAGGTAATCTAATAGAGACGAATTATTTGTTTGTTTGTTTGTAACGAATAGGCTCCGAAACTACAGAACCGATTTCAAAAATTATTTAGTTTTTAGGAGGAATAGGTCATTACATTACAAACAAATAAATATATCCTCTTTATAATATAAGTATAGTTGTACAATAACATTTCAAAAGGACTATGTATTTGTATAGGTACATTGCTCTCAATGTTTTTTTTTACTTTTTAACTATATAATAAATAAGGTCGTCAATAAGTTATTTTTTAGTGGGGGAATTCACACCTTAGTTTTCCTACACGTGCTGTTATATCGCCTCCGGCAAGTCTTTACGTAGGTAGTTTATTTGTAAATCCAGATCTCCAGCTATCTGCATGCCAAGTTTTATCGCAATCGGTTCAGTAGTTTTTACGTGATTTAAACACAAACAATTAAACATCAATAAACTTGCGCATTTTTATTCTTTTTTAGTCGGATGAAATAAATCAGTAAAACAGGCAAAATTAGTCGAACAATATTGGGGTTCTGCAATTAGGGTAGGATTAAAGATGTCCTTCAGTTCATTTCTTCCTCAATCCAGCTGTGGCGAGTATACCTACCTAATTATAGCAAACTATCATAGTTACTTGGATCCCTTTAAATGGAACATCCATTTGAAGGGATCTAAGTAATCACGGCTTCAAAGGAAGGCGCGTTCCGAATCTACACTAAATTCCTAATTTAAAGACGTTTCAAAATGATAATGTATTTGTATAGGTAGGTATATAGGCATATCTTTTTTATTGAATTAAATATTTTAGTATTTAAGTTTAGGTACCAAAGTTAATTCAAAATAATCACGTGCATAAACTTGGCAGTTAGAGGTTTTCTGGTATCTAAAGATAAGATAGATGATAAGGTACTTGCGGTAAACAAGGGCCACCTTAAATTAAACTTAAATATTTAGTACAAATAGAGGAAACCACTAAAACAAGTTATTACATAACGTACTTGCTTTATTGACAATCTGAAAAAACAATACAGTTAATTGTTTTGTTGCACTATTGTCATCAAAATTAAGCTTTTTAAAAAACCTCTCTGTGGCTCTTATTAAACCATAGTGTTCTAATAAGGACCACCTCAAATAGTTAAAGATTTTAATAACAATCAAAACGAAATAGATTTTTTTTAGTTTACATTAGCTTATACTACTATTTAGTCATAAATAACGATTTTACTGTAAGGAGTTAAAGATAAAACAGACACTGGACCTTATTAAACTGTTCTTACAAAAATATGTTTTAAACAGCTTTTTTCACTACTATACCCACGAAATAATCACATTTATTAAATAAGTATACGCAACATTATATAAATCTGAAACACCAATAACGTTATTAAACAATAAAATTACAAAAAAAAACAACTTGGCTCTTGTTAGACTAATGAAAGGATGTCACATATGAGATTCCCTACAAGACAAGGTTTTTTTTTGTGAAATATGCTTTTAGATGATTGACTAAAGTTCTCCTGGGAATAGAATACCTAGCGGCTGCAGCACGCTATGACAAGACTCCTTCATTAACATCAGTTATTGCAGCTTCTAACTATTGCAGTGACCAAAGGGCACGACGTTTTTTAAGCGGAGGTTCCATTTTTTAATCCTGAAAACGTGTACGCGTAAATAAATATAAAAAATAGAACTGAGACAACTAGAAATACTCGTCTATTTTAAAGTTTTTAAAATAGAGGCCGGTTCTTTTTACCCGCCTCAAATGTGGCCTTTGTTAGACCTTAATGTTAATTTTAAAGATTTCAACTTAAAACTGTCAGTTATTAATAAAATCACTACACTTACCCTGATTAGTAAACAGAAATGTACACATTCAACGTTATATTTATGAGATATTCGAAAAGAAATATATTTTAGGCACAATTAAAGCGTTTTAGCACATATTATTTTTAATTCCGAGTGACCCCGTCCGGGTCGTTCGATTGAATCGTTGCGACTGACAAGATGGCGGACCGCGCGACGGTGCGAGCGCGCATGTTAGCTCTCCTATTGGTCCTTTAGATATGTGCGTGAGAGGAATCTATTAAAACTGTTAGAAGTGTGTTTTTCAATTAGTGGCCCTTATTAGACAGCGGCTCTTGTTACCCGCAAGTACCTTATTGAGTCCCAGGACATTGACATCTTCAACACAGCCCCACACAAAGTCAAAAAGTTGCTAAATTCCAACTGGTTGGTTCCTGAATTGTTTTAAGCATAATTCTTTTATATCAGTTTTTTTCCTCTATTTGCTACAAGCAAACAAGCATAATTGTGTAACCATCTGTGAAAACGTCTAAATGGTGTTTTTGTATTAATGTTTAGTAACTAAGTTTGTTTTGTACTGTTTGTTTTCCGAATAAAATAAAATAAAATAAATAAATAAATAAAAGGTGCTCCCAGATTTATACTTGTTCTATAACATTTTGCTACAATAAGATGCGGACTTTCCATAAATGTTTGTTTCTGCGTGGGTGACATAAAATTATACCACTAAACTTGGGTAGAAGACATTTATCAAAAAAGTTTTTATGTTTATGATCCAGGAAATGCTTAGGAAAATGCACAATGTTATATTCGTTGCCCAATAATATAAATCTTTGTCTCTCTTCACTTTGGAATCAAGGTTCTCATTTAATATGTTTGGAAAAATATGGGAAGAAAGGATTTGGTAGACTTTTTTTTAATGATATTTTGGCTTCGGCGCCGCTAGAACTTTGTTAAAAAGTTACAACGAATTCCGCCGAATATTGTTCATACACAGTTCCATTTAGCAATTAGCAATAACTAGGTTTGTAATAGGGGTACAGACGGCGAATATAAAGATACATCCAGAGTAGGAAATAAGTAGGTACTAGTTAATTATAAGGCCTTTGCTATGCCTCAGCCCCATTATTGTTTTTCTTGAAAACGGTTCAATATATTTTGAAAGTTTTACGTGTCCTGGAATCGAACCCGTAGCCATCGCATAACGAAATGAACTATGGCACTATAATAAGGAGTCTTTTAAACAAAGACCCCACTTCGATTAAATTAGATTGCTTCAAAGTGATATGTTCTAATAGACTGGGATGCGATCGTCGGCAACCCAATCTCATCTGGGTTTAAATAATTTGACGACATCTATGGTGCGTCGGGCGAAAGCCCGGCTGGGGACAAATATTTAATACAGACCATAAATGGTTTTTTCTAGTTCTGCGTATATTCTTTACTTACAAAGGATTGTTCCTACCTACATATGCAGAATATCTCTTGTCTAGTACTTATAGTACAAGCATAGTTGCTTAGTTTCGGACTAGATCGCGCTGTATGCAACGTCCTGCAATATTTATTTATTACCAAGGATGGTCAGAAGTAAGGGATAAAGTAGACCAAAAGTTATGCTTAAGAAACTCGGTCAGCCGCGATTCATTGCAGCCTGGGCTCGTCTTAAGTCAGCCCATTTTTATGAACCCATTCGAGGTGTTATGTCGTCGAGTAGGTACCAAGTTGAGACAACTCTACTTGGTACTAGATGAGATAGGGTAACAGAGTAACAGACAATCGCCATCCCAGTGTATAACGAAACGATATAGATCAATTATGGTTTTTAAACATAAGTCTACTAGCATAACTCTACTTTCTCACCAGATGAGATAGGGTTTTTAACGATCGCATCCCAGTCTATACCGATATAGATCAATTATGAAGCCCGTAGGCGACCGTTCGCGTCCTTCAAAGGGCACTGTTACACATATTATTGGCCTCAATGCGTTTCACCGAATCAATTCAGTTCAATACCAAGTACCTAGATGTTAACGGTCTGGACATCATGACGTCAGGGTGTAATGGAGCCACTTGGGAATGTCTCTCTGTTACCAATATTGAATAGAGCTTTTGAACTTATGAACTTAATACAAATGTAAAGAAGGAACGGAGAAATGCTTGTAGATTTGTGCATCCTCACATGTTATACAGGGAGTTTGGCGCATGGACCGACAGGATTTTTTGGGGGTTTGGAGGGGTCATGCGCTAGTTTTCCCCGCTAGACCATATGTCCTAAGTGTCACGGTTGTTAAGATATGTGTTTTTTTTATTTTTTGAAAATTCACCCGAAATCTTGCCTTTCAATCGTCCTAACTTTTTTTGTTTGTGGTTGTAACACCACAAAAATACTATACTATAATACTATACTGCAATGTATT
The DNA here is from genome assembly GCA_958496205.1 of Idaea biselata. NCBI lineage: Eukaryota > Metazoa > Arthropoda > Insecta > Lepidoptera > Geometridae > Idaea > Idaea biselata. Next base: position 12,961,823 of record OY292400.1, on the reverse strand, counting down.
CTTATTTTAATGAAATCATACTTGATACGATTTATAAGCAGAATTAAAACTTCTGAGCTTTCAAAGTTGTAAAGAGCGTAAATGTATTAAAAAGTGACACCTTCTAAATTTATTGCAAAAAAAAAACTAAAAGCTATCTTGAAATTAGCTTGGAAAACCAGCGCATGACTTCTCCGACCCCCCAAAATAATCTATCGGTCCATGCGCCAAACACCCTTTATATACCTGAATGAAGTTAGAGGTACCTACTTTTGTCTCTTGCTTTGGTTTTTAAGTTTTGGGCCTTGTAGCCCCAGGTCTCTACAAGGTGTAAGAGCCAGAAGGTGCTCCTAGTCTCCTATGTTTCCCAATTCTTGAGTTCGAGAAACTTTTGTAAACCAAAAGTCTGATTTTACTATTAAGTATTTGAGCAGTCTGCGATTTCTTCAAGCAAAAAGGACCAATTAAAGAGATTTTGTTGCGGAAAACGAAAGCTACGTGCCCAAAAGCAATTAGGTAGGTAGCTAAAATGAAAACTTTTATTCTAATAAGTTTTTTTTAATCCACACACCCCCACTTCTACCAACACTCGTAAGTGTTCCGATACGTAGTCCGGTGCAGCTCGAAGGAAGGCATACACAAAAGGTTACACGAAAGTTGACAAAACTTTCAATAAAATTAATCTAATGAATTGGACCCCGCTAGTAAATTGCCCGTCAATATTAACTGGTTAACGTATCATCCATTATTTCTATTAACCCTAATTGAATCATATAAGGCACATTTCCTTGGGTATGTGTTTTCATGAGTTTCCGAGTTATTGTATGTTTATGCGGGGCGATACTATAGTAGCGCACCGTGTTTTCACCTACGTGAGTCCCGATCAATATCTGGATGAAAAGTTGGCTATGTCTTAGCCCAGGCCTCCAGCTATCTACATTGTCGGTATGTAGAGATTCTAAATACGCAAGTTTAATCGCAAACGGTTCAGCGGTTTTTGTGTAAAGGAGCAATACACCGGTAAAACTTTAATATCCTTATTAATAAACGTGGAGTAGGGTCGGAGTAATTTTACCACTTTTTGTTTCTGTCTGTCAACTTTGAAAGTTCTTGTCACGGAAAAAGACATAGCTTGTTTTCATTACTCCGACCTTACTCCACGTTTATAAATAACGCTAAAAAAGCGCATGTTCTCACAACTCCGAACTTACTCCACGTCTATTATTAAGGCTACAAATGTTCAATCACTGAGTAAGGTAGATTGATTGACAGACTACAAGAAGTAGTGTAGAAGTAAGTACCTAGTACTTAAGAGGAGTATCAACGCCAACGACCTTGAAACTGAAAATTCCTGTCGGGCTCATCGAAAATTGTTGATTATTTCATGACGGAATGTCGTAGAACTTTTTTTTGTGCACAGATTGTAGGTGACATTATTTCCTACATTTTGGTGTAGTTTTAAGACAAGAACCTCCTATTGGTGCAAAGCCTATCCAAATTTTAGACAAAAAATGTCTGATTTGGCTAAATTGTCGATAGGCTTCAATACGTTTCGACATATTTGTATGGAAACTGCACTAAAATTTCGGAAACAATGTCGCCTACAATCTGTACACAAAAAAAAGTTCTACGACATTCCGTCATGAAATAATCAACAATTTTCGATGCGCCCGACATGGATTTTCAGTTTTTCAGAATAGGGCCCTTAAGTATAGAGTTTTTATTATTATTGTATTGTCAAATCTTCAACACAGCTGCAGATTTACAACGTTCCGTGCAAATTGGATTGATGAATAGGCATACGGAATCATTGCTCGAGGCTCGTGCTCCCAAACATTCAATCAAAAGGCGCTACCAATGAGCTGCGCACGCGTGAGCTTTGACCTGACCATTAAAAATGGTCGTTTGTTTTAAGAATTGGTGCGTTAGTGATAGAGATTGCTATACCACACTAAATATACATTAGATCGGCCTACTTATTGGCTGAAAATAGGGATTCGCAACATTTTTGATTTTTTGATACGTTAGGGCACTATGCGTGAGTGACAGTGGGTAGGTAACCTGGGCCAACGAACGTCAACGAAGCCTTTCGTTTTTCTCTTAGAACGGCCGGCGGAAAAGATTTGGCACATTATAGAAAATATGGCGTATGTATTCGACGCAGACAGTTAAATAAATACGAACGAACGAACGACCGAACGATTTAAATAATACATAAATATTGCACGACGTTGTACACAGCGCAATCTAGTCCCAAACTAAGCACTAGGCTTGTACTGCGGGTACTAGACAACGGATATACACATATGATACCTTTTCTTTTGTAAATACAAAAAACGATATTTATTTATTATAATAAAACTTATTAAACATTTCCCAAATTACATTAAAATCAGTTCTACACTAAGCACAGACTTGTATCGCAGTATCTGAGATAAATACCAATATATAATGAAGATAACATTACATACATTTCATTTCATATGATACATAAAGATAGACTAAGGCCGATAGTAGGCATCTCGCTACTAAATCATAGAAAACATAGGATTTTGTAATTACATTTTTCAGTTTGGCTGAAAAAGTAGCAGATAGATGAAAACGTTTGTGATCCCTGGCCCAGTTAGATGCCTGCCGGTGTCAGGTCATGCGTGCACGCATATTTATTGGTATTCCTTCGGGAGGCTGCGCATTAGAAGCGGCGCGGGCGGGCCGCGCGTGGGCGGACCTTAAACTAAAGGTAAGTCACACTTATATTTTTAAAAGTGTTAAGTTAAGGTTACAAGAAATATCTTCATTGAAAAACATGTCTTTAAAACTTCGACCGTGACGAGATTCGAACTAGCCCCCTCATAGCTGGGTGCTATGCTATTACTTCACCGCCTCAGTGAAATTTATAATTTTAATTGTGAATAAAACTTGGAATATAGTGGAGATAGCTGTAGACCTGAAAATTCCAAAATTCTCATGAAACTCATATCGTCGCTCGCTGCAAAGGGAAGAGTATCTGAACGCTTCCAGCATTACCACGTTACCACCAATTCTCGGGGCCTTGAGGGCAGAGTACATTTTAATTGTATTATATACAAGATGATCATCATCTTCTTTTTCTTCTCACCTGAGCGATGTTTTCGGTTGCATACTTCTTGGGAGCCCGGGGTACGCTAAATGGAACCCAAAATTGTTTAGTTTGGCACAGTTGGCAAGTCATCATTGGCCATACCTCTGCAAATATAGATTTGGCAATATTTTAACGCCCGGCTGCCTGGCTGCCTGCCTTTTAACGCTCGACACCAACTTGGGGCCAAGCAGTTTATCCTACCTGTTGAAGAGTTTGTGATGAAAAGGTGGTTCCAGGTGCGCCATCAATCTGTACTTTGTAGTTAAAAAGTTCTAAAAGTGGGCAATTTCCTTGTTTTTTGTGAGAGTAATGTGGAACTAACTATCCTATCCTATCCTTCCTACTATCCTACTAATTAGTCTAGTCCACAAGTTCAAAAAAACGTGTTAAATAGAAGTAAAGCTCCTAAAAATATGTGCGATAGCTCATTCGATTCGGAATGACGTCTAGAAAAATGTTTTTAAGGATATATTAGCACATAAAAAAATGCGATTGTTATTAACAAAAAAAGATTGAAAAAAAAGGTATTTAGTTTTTCGTTAATAATTTCTAAATACAATGATATTTAAGGAATTTCTAAAAATAATGATATTTAAATGAAATTTCTAAATAAAAACATTATTTAGAAATTTCATTTATTGTTAATTTTAAAATATTATTTTTAACAAAATAATAAGCTTTAATAAAAAAAAATTCATTACTTTATAAAGTACCTTAGTGAGAAGAGCTCCACGAAGTGAAAAATTTATAGGCCAAATATTCGTGTGGGCCGCGAATACCCCTGATGGCGTCATCAGCAGACTCTCGCAGTTGCAGAGGCTGATGGCCATCAGGGTGACGCGGGGATACCGCACCGTAGCGGGCGAGGCCGCATGTGTGCTGGCGGGATCCCCTCCATGGGACCTCGAAGCCAGGACCCTCGCGTCCCTGTACGAGTGGCGCGAGGAGGCGAAGGAAGACGCTGAGAGGGCTAGGGAGTTGCTCCGTGACACCCAGCGCCCCAGGCGCACGCGCAGGCGGGTGCGCGATGATAATCGCCCACCCTAACTGGCTATTGGCGGTTGACTCGGGGGGGTCAGCCGCCAAACTATGAGCCCGAGGTGGCGGCGGCGTGTCCACGCCGCCCCTCGAGAGGGTTTTCCTCTTAGTGAGGATTTGACGCAGAGGCCGGCCGCGGCCAACCGCTGTGGGGCAGATGGTAGTCTGCGGGAGTGTTCCCCATCTGTCCCCACACTTAGCGGAGCGTACGGACACCGTGGGTTTTTAGTGGGTATACCCCGGCCACCCCCACCTCGGCCGGGGGGACCCCCACTCACCGGGCCGCTCTCCCCCGAGAGCGGCTTGATGGTCTTAATCAGATTTTCCCACGTAAAAAAAAAAAAAAAAAAAAAAAAAATATTTAAACTTTTATGCCGTAATTTATAAAAACAGAGACTGGAGAAAAAATAGTTAATTAACAATGGTCTAACTTATTGAAAAATCGACGTAAACATTTTTTTTCACCAAGGTTTTTTTCGTTCAAGTGTCTAGATTACACCATAATTTATTCAAATTTTTAAATTGTTATTTAATAGTATAAAAAAAATATTTGAGATAATATACCGATTTTTGCCTATGCCGTAACGACCTCGCGGAGCCCTATTTTCAACGGTTTTTTTTTAAATATAAATAATAGAGATAGAGTTCCAAGAGTTAGGACTTTATTATTGGAAATATCCTCCTCTTTCAGGATCTTTTTTCAAAATCCCTAAAATATCATTATTTTAGAAATTATTAACGAAAAACTAAATACCTTTTTTTAAATCTTATTTTGTTAATAACAATCGCAATTTTTTATGTGCTAATATATCCTTAAAAAAAAATTTCTAGCCGTCATTCCGAATCGAATGAGCTATCGCACATATTTTTAGGAGCTTTACTTCTATTTAACACGTTTTTAAACTTGTGGACTAGACTAAATATTATAAATGTGAAAGTTTGTATGGATGTTTGTTACTCTTTCACGCAAAAACTACTAAACCGATTGGGATGAAACTTGGAATATACATAGCTGGAGACCTAGAATAACACAAAGGCTACTTTTTATCCCGACATTCCCGCGGGATCGGGACTTACGCGGGTGAAACCGCAGGGCGCAGCTAGTCTGTTATACAAAGAATTATTGAAATTGGATCTTCATGGACTGGTCTCTATTAGAGACTAAAAGGAGAAAGGTCGCCTGAGAGTGATCCAATTTAAACACGTCTGTGACTTCACCAATTCCAAAGTCAAACTGTTCGGTTCAAAAAATTACAACAAAAATTCTATGGCAAAATTACGAAGCAGCGAAAACCGTACCTATAATAGCTACTTAAGGGCCCTATACCTGCTAAACTCAAAATCCATGTCGGGCGCATCGAAAATTGTTGATTATTTTATGACGGAATGTCGTAGAACTTTTTTTTGTGTATGGATTGTAGGCGACATTGTTTCCGATATTTTAGTGCAGTTTCCATACAAATAATATGTTGAAACGTATTGAAGCCTATCGACATTTTAGCCAAATCAGACATTTTTTGTCTAAAATTTGAATAGGCTTTGCACCAATAGGAGGTTATTGTCTTAAAACTACACCAAAATGTAGGAAACAATGTCACCTACAATCTGTGCACAAAAAAGTTCTACGACATTCCGTTATGAAATAATTAACAATTTTCGATGAGCCCGACAGGGATTTTCAGTTTCAAGGTCGTTGGCGTTGTTATTCCTCTTAAAGCATTGTTATGGACTAAGTACTTTCATAAACCAAATGTACTTCAATTAATTTAAAGAATCTGTCCATCAAATATCAATAGACTATTGATTATCGACACAGTATATGAACCAGTTAGTATTGTCCCACAACCCACAAGGCTACCTCTCATACCTCATCAATTGTAACGTTCTACTGACCCTACATTTGTCTATATGAACACGACATACAATCAATTGATATCGCAATAATTAATTTTAGCAACCAACGTGCTGTGAACGAACCAATTTGGTTATATTAGTTCTTTGGTAGGTAGGTACGTAGTTTGCCAACTAGGTATTTACTATTTATGTAGGTATTCTGTGGTTTTGCTCACTTAAAATATCTCTCTAGGTTGCCTGGAGATTTTTTTTAAAGAAATATAATAACTTCACAATATAGGTATATTACCTAGATACTTGATACGTTCATTCTCTCAAACGAAACGAGAAAAAAAGAGACGGAACAATTTTTGTCGATCGAGATAATGTTTTTCATGCTTGTGTGCCAAGCTTACTAGAAGCAGCGTCAGAAGTGGAAGAAGCGTGTAGTCATTACTAGTCATAGAACTGGACTGAAGGAAGAAAGGAAAAAGGTCGCCTGATAGTGATCAGTGATCCATTTCAAACTCGTCTCTGACGGACGAGCTTCACCAGTTCCAAATCCAAACTGTTCGGAAAATTACTCACACACCTTTAAAAAAACCGGCCAAGTGCGAGTGGGACTCGCGCACGAAGGGTTCCGTACCATTATCTATACAATATGTTTTGTTTTGAAAGTTAAATTACGGTTTAAGATTTATGACGTATTAAAAAAAACTGCTTACTAGATCTCGTTCAAACCAATTTTCGTTGGAAGTTTACATAGTAATGTACATCATATATTTTTTTTAGTTTTATCATTCTCTTATTGTAGAAGTTACAGGGGGGGGGGGGGGGCACATTTTACCACTTTGGGAGCGTCTTTCGTGCAAACTATTCAGTTTAGAAAAAAAATGATATTAGTTACCTCAATATCATTTTGTTTGAAGACCTATCTATCACGTATAGGTTTAATGAAAAAAAAAATTTTTAGTGCCAGTTCAAAGTATGGGGAACCCTAAAAATTTATTGTTTTTTTTCTATTTTTGTCTGTAAATCTTAATGCGGTTCACATAATACATCTACTTACCAAGTTTCAACAGTATAGGTCTTATAGTTTCGGAGAAAAGGGGCTGTGACATACGGACGGACAGACAGACAGACGGACAGACAGACATGACGAATCTATAAGGGTTCCGTTTTTTGCCATTTGGCTACGGAACCCTAAAAAGATGGATCAAAATTCGAACGTTCTTGTTAGAATACCCACCATCTAGGTAAACTAAGGGTGTACCTAGTATTTTATTGTATCTTGGTTCTAGGAATGTGGTGGACGGTAGCCACGTGTGTGGCACTGCTGGTGCTGCCAGCATGCACCAAGGAGCTGGCCGACAGGGAGGAGCTGCCTCAAGCTCAGGAACCGGATCTGGTCAACTATGATGACTATAACCCCTTTGGGGAGGAAGATAATAATGGTAACAGTATTGCTTTAGTTTTTGAATTATATTCTTGGTACCCGACTACCGAAGGAGAGTTATTTAATGGTTAAGTTATAATAAAATAAATAATAATAGAAATTTATTTAATTAAACATTATTGATGTTTTCAGCAGTGTTAGCTGAAAGAGATTTTCGCTCACAGACAACCGGTGAGTCACGCACGACACCAGTTTCAAAGATTCCTTTCTGTAAATTACAAGTAACAAGGTACCTTATTAATTACCTAACTTGTTTCATTTCATAATTATCTTCCACAGAAACCACACCTGGATTCAGACGACCAACTTTACCACCAACATCAAGAGGTAATATTTCCCACAAATAGATACCTATTCTCTTTTTAGAACAAGTGAACATATTTACTAACAGATTGTATGTTTGTGCCAGCCTCAAGATGTATAGATATCGGACGAGCCTGGCAGGAAGGCGAGAGCTGGAAGCGCGACAACTGCACTCTATGCCAGTGCTACAATGGCCGCGTCAACTGCTCCATACTGCCTGTTTGTTTGACAGGTAAATATTATACTGAGTTGACTTCAAGGTTTAGCAGTAAGAGGCATATATAATTGTACTAGGTATTGCCAGTTATCGTCCAATACCTAAAATCCAAAGCATATACCTAGCCTTAAACGGGAGTTTTGGAGTTTAAAACAAAGGTTTCTAACTTCAAAACTTGCAACTGCTCTTTGCGAATTGTCTTCAAAATTTATTTTATCCAGAAAAATATATAAGTACCTACTCATATATACTCATTTCAATAATTGGGCATCTTAGGGCTTAAAATAAAATAAAATAGCTTTTTTCCCTTACACAACATTTTGTACTTATTATCCTAGCTTATCTTATATATAAAATTTCCATGTCACAGTGTTAGTTACCGTACTCCTCCGAAACGGCTTGACCTATTTTTATCTTATATATAAAATTTCCAAGTCACAGTGTTAGTTACCGTACTCCTGCGAAACGGCTACACCGATCTTCACCAAACTTCACACACGCATTCAGTAGGTCTGAGAATCGGCTACTATCTATAATTTATAAGGCAAAACAACGTTTGCCGGGTCAGCTAGTAATTATATATATTTAAAAAAAAACATGATTTAAGTAGTTTAATGTAAGTGTTGTTAGTTTAATTTGCTTATACGTTTAGGTTTAGTTAACATGTGTAGGGACCGCTTCCGCGGTGAAAGCCTCCTCCATCTCTTTCCATCGTTGTCTGTCCCACGCGACTCTACTCCATGTCTGTCCCGCCGTCTCTATAATGTCGTCGCTCCATCTTTTGCACGGTCTTCCTCTTCTTCTTAGGGCTTATTCATCATTATTCAAGAGAATATAAATATTAGTGTAATGTGGATTTTCTTTTCGTTTTTTTCTTTGTCTAATTTCTCGTCAAGTTTTGTCTGCTATTAACCCCGTTCTACTTATTTATCTGATTGTTTATGTACATTACCCCAGCACCGTCTCCAAGCCGTCCGGTATTCCTTGCGAGCGCTCACCCCGCGTCCTCGGTCCGCGGCATGGCCGGTCCGCCGGGCGACGATGGTCCGTCTGGCCCGCCCGGGGCGCCCGGTGTCAACGGGGTGCCTGGGGCGCCCGGGATACCCGGCTCTGTTGGACCCATACCAGACGTAAGTTCCTATATGTGACATCCAATCCCGGTTTTCCCGGCGTCATCGGGGTGACCGGGACGGCCCCAGCCTTCATTCAGTTGGGGTCCGGCCTTATTGTTGTAATAGGAGTCATTAGAGGATTCCCAGCGAATTGCGGAGAGCAATTATAGATAGAAATATGTTTGAGTTGGTTTGACTGACACACTACCAAGACGTGTCTGAATTAGATTGTTTAAATTGTAATCACCGATGATTTTTTGTAGGTAAACGCTTACTTAGCGCAGTTAGCAGCTACTGCTGGTGGCGATAAAGGTCCAGCGTTCGATCCTTACAACTACATGCAAGCTTCTGTCGGAGCACCTGGAATCAGAGGAATACCAGGTGAGTAAGAACATCTTTCGACTAATTGTGATAAAATAATAATCATCAAAATCGGGCGTCTAGTTTTTGAGGTTAGGTAAACAGTAAATAGTTCGTAATATTATTTATTCAAATTAAATTCTTCCTATGGAGAGTCGTATTTAATCAACTCGCTCAATGAGGAGAAACACTAACTTTTTATCCCGGCAGAGGGCGTTTGTCGACTAATCTTAGGTTTGAATTAAGAACTGTCAAACAGGTGTTTTTTACAACTCTCGGCGCCAAATTGGCCATATCGGTCTGAGACCGAAAAAATAAAAAAAAAACTCGGCGTTTCCATTGGTGGAGTACCATCATCGAAAAAAAAAAAGATCATCTGATGCCAGCGCCATCTACTTACAGCTTTGCGTGTGGCACCCCATTGAAAAGAATGAGACTGGAATCGGAAGACATAATAAAACAAAAGAATACGGAAGGAAGGGTGTGGGTTTAAACCCCACAGGATGCATAACGTTTTCTAACTCGTAACTACCCAGTTCTTATTTTTTAATTATTTTTCCTCTTAGGTCCATCCGGTCCGCCCGGTCCGCAAGGTTTCCAAGGTTCGAGAGGTGAGCCCGGGGATCCAGGCTTACCTGGACTCCAAGGACCGCCCGGAGAAAGGGGACTTCAAGGTTTACCTGGGAAAGATGTAAGTCGTCGTTTTGAGGAATAAAAGAAAAATCCAAAAAAAAACTACAAAAAATCGTATTTCACGTCTTTGTAAACTTTAAATCAATGTCAAAACATTTTTTTAGGGTTCACCAGGAGAAGACGGCGAACCAGGTCCGTCGGGTGCAGCAGGTCAAGCAGGTGCTCGTGGTTCTACCGGTGTCCCCGGCATACAGGGTCTGAAAGGTCATCGAGGTTACGACGGGAAGGACGGATCTAAGGGTGAACAAGGAGTACCGGGGGAGAAGGGTCCCACAGGATTACCTGGACAGATGGGCCCAGTTGGACCAGTGGTAAGAGATAGTCTTTTGTAATATACTATAGCGGTATACTGGTGTAGAAATATTTAAGCGAATTATTTTAACTCTCTTGTTTGGCTATTTATTTATTACATTAATGTTTAAGGGTCCAGTTGGATCTCGTGGCGAAAGAGGTCGTGAAGGTCCTTCAGGGCCTCCAGGGATTCGTGGTGCCGATGGATCTGCTGGTCCACCAGGATTAATGGTAATATCCCTGGATTTGAGTTACGTGGAATAACTATGTACAAAATTTTTACTCATTTACTTTTTATGATAATAGGGAAACGTCGGCAAACCAGGTGCACCAGGATTTCCAGGAGCTCCAGGGATAAAAGGAGAATCAGGTATCGCTGGTCCCAAAGGAAGTCAAGGTCTGCAAGGACCACGAGGTGAATCAGGACGACCTGGACAATCAGGGGATGTTGGGGCTCCTGGTATTTCGGGTAAAGACGGAATACCTGGTGAAAAGGGAGTGCAAGGTTCTGCAGGACCATCTGGCCCGCAAGGCTTTCCAGGACCGAGAGGAACTCCTGGTGTAGCAGGAGACTCAGGAATGCCAGGCGCTAAAGGATTACCAGTAAGTAACACATGAAGTTATATGAACTCTTCTAAATGTAATAAAAACCACAAACCTGTTGACATATTACCTAGTCTATCTACTAATAGTTGCTGTAATTTCTGACATTTATTGTCAATTTGTAGCTCCCACGTAATTTTATTGTCAAGATGTCAACACTAGTTGAATAATTTAAATCTAGATGTAACAGTGTGTAAACAGTAAACTAAAATTAATTTGTTTTAGGGTGTTCCTGGAGATCGTGGTACAAAGGGTGATTCTGGTATTAGAGGAGAGCCTGGCGGCCCAGGACCTCGTGGATTACCTGGCAGTGTTGGTCCGGAAGGTAAAAGAGGAAAGAGAGGCTTAAGAGGACCTGCTGGAAATGTTGGACCTCAAGGAGAACGTGGACTGCAAGGAATGAGAGGATCTCCTGGTCTAGATGGGCCAATAGGAGCTAAAGGTGCACCCGGTGAAAGGGGAGGTGTTGGCTTGCCGGGTCCCAAAGGTAGCTCTGGGGATGTTGGAAGGCCTGGACCGCCAGGTATGCAAGGCATAAGAGGATTCGCTGGACGACCTGGAATTCCCGGCAAGACAGGACCGCAAGGTGAACGTGGTATACCCGGTGCTGACGGAAGGCCAGGTGAACAGGGATCTCAAGGATTACAAGGACCTCCTGGAATGATGGGCAGTCCTGGTGAACGTGGTCTTCAAGTAAATATTCTATAATAACTTAGTAATACAAAGAAACCAATTTTTATATTTTGTTTAACGTCGTTATATTTTCATAGGGTGATGCTGGTAAAGATGGAGAACCAGGTCAAGCTGGACCCCATGGACCAAAAGGTGATGCTGGACGTGATGGAAACCCTGGTGTGCAAGGCTCACAGGGGCTTCCTGGACCCTCTGGAGATCGAGGACCACCTGGGCCAGCTGGTCCTACAGGTTTCCCGGTAATAATGAACCACATCATTTGTAAGCTATTAAATTGAACTTGCAAAAAAAATGTACTAAACATTTTTTCTATTTCTTTTTAGGGTATGCCAGGAGCTGCAGGTTTGCCAGGGTCTCAAGGTAAAGAAGGTGAACCTGGATTAGCAGGTCCATCAGGGCCATCTGGCCCTTCAGGACCTCGTGGCGAAAGAGGTTTTCCAGGAGAAAGAGGCACTCCAGGGCTTGCAGGTCCTACAGGAGAAAAGGGTGATGCCGGTTCACAAGGATCAGATGGACCTCCGGTTTGTAATCAATGCTTAGTTTTAGCTTACTTTTTAATAATTATTAGCTATGTTGACATGTCTAATATAAACCGTAGGGAGCTGAAGGACAACGAGGTAGTAAAGGTCATCCAGGTCCGATGGGAGCGATGGGTCTACCAGGACCACGTGGACCGGTTGGGCCATCAGGTGAAAAAGGAGAGAGAGGTGCAGTTGGACCATCCGGAAATGACGGACCTCAAGGCAAGAAAATACACCTATTAAATAAGCTACATAAAATATTATGAAAGTTTAATTATTTACTTAATTTCGTTGTTAAAATCACAGGACGTCAAGGTGAACAAGGACCTCAAGGTCCTATTGGACCGGTTGGTCCACCAGGCGAGCCTGCTGAACGTGGCGAGCCTGGAGCTCCTGGAGTTTCAGGGGAGGTTGGAGCACCTGGAGCTGCAGGGGAACGGGGTCAACCTGGCTCACAAGGTTTACCTGGTTTGCCTGGCTCACCTGGTCATATTGGAATGCCGGGTTTGAAGGGTGATAGAGGATACTATGGACCTAAAGGACAACAGGGATCACCTGGAAGCCCAGGTAATTAGCCGACTTTTAGAGCTTATTTTAATAACCACACTAAGACATAGTACAAAAATAAAATAACAGTTACGTCATCCCCGTGCTCATTTTTTTTTACTTTCTTTAGGATCACCTGGCGAACAGGGTTCGCGAGGTTTGACTGGTTTGGCTGGTGCTAAAGGAGCTCGCGGTGAACAAGGACACAAAGGTGAAGCTGGACATGCAGGCTTGCCTGGAAGGCCTGGAGATTTAGGACCATCAGTTAGTAAACACTAGTTTTTTTTTGTATAATGCTGTTTTTGTTAAAATTCATAAGATAAGTTTCTATATCTCTTTATTTTTTTGTAGGGACCGCAAGGAACCACCGGACCAGCTGGTGCCCCTGGAATTCCTGGGGCTAAAGGTGCTACTGGTGATTCGGGTCGTCCAGGGTCACCTGGGCCCATAGGATTCACCGGATCACCAGGTCCGGAGGGATCTAAGGGCGAAAGAGGAAGTGAAGGTGAAACGGGACCTCAAGGACCTTCTGGACCGCAAGGTCCTGCTGGCGAAAGAGGACCTATTGGTTTGCAAGGAATTTCAGGACCTCCTGGACCCATAGGATTACGTGGTGCACAGGTAGTTATTCGTCAGATAATATGTAATTGCGCATTCGTTATAGCATTTATTAAGAGCTGATCAATAATCTTCTGAGCAGTGAACCGCGGTTTCTCCCGCGTGAGTCACGAATTTGAATAAACCCTTTCTACTAGATACCTATACTTCACATCACGACGAACACACTTACCAAATTTGATGTTTCTGGGACTAGTGGTTTATATAGTTCTTTCAGTCAGACAGTTAGGACTCTGAATTTTATATTATGTACAGATAAATAACTCATAACACTATATTGACCCAGGGTGAGTCAGGAACTCCTGGAAAACCTGGCGCAGACGGTTCTCCCGGTCCAGTCGGTAGTCCTGGTCTACAAGGTCCCCCGGGACAATTGGGTGAATCCGGACCCGAGGGCCGCCCAGGCAAACAGGGACCTTCAGGAATTCCCGGACGACCAGGAGACAAAGGACCTCAAGGACAACCTGGCTCTTCAGGCAATCCAGGAACACCAGGAATGCAGGTAATTTTTACAGTAGTTATGGTATAAGTATATTATGGCTAGCAAGATGTGGTTGAGAGAAGCTCCAGATCAAAGCAAGTGGCAACAGATGGAGGAGACTTTCACCCGCATCTGGGTATAACTAATCTGAAATATTATGTTTAGTTTGAAATCAAGCCTGTTTTGCGTCTCAAGTAATAGGTGAAATATGCCGAACTGTATCTGTCATTTGAAATCTTTATGTATAACGAGTAAAGACAAACGTGGTACAATCCTTTGATGATTAAATTATTTTTTTTCCTTTTTAATCAGGGGCCAACAGGTTCTGTAGGACCAGCTGGACCTGCTGGCGAACGAGGACCTCGCGGTGAATCAGGCCCACCTGGCGTTGACGGCCCTCAAGGACCTACTGGCAAACCTGGCCCATCTGGGCTCGATGGAGCTAAGGGAGAACGCGGTGAATCTGGTGCTGACGGGTCTAAAGGGCATGCTGGACTTCCGGGATTACCTGGAATGGTCGGGGCGCCTGGACGGGTGGGAGAGAGAGGCTTGCTTGGACCTACGGGGCCTCCTGGAAAGGATGGAGAAGCTGGACCAAGAGGTAACTACAATAAGCATAACTGAATAACTTCATCTTGTAAATACAAACCCTTAGGTATCAAACATCTTCATTTTTAAATTTGATCTACGAATTATTAATAAGCAGCAGCAGTCTCATAGGTTTTAAAAGTTCTATAACCCATGATTATTACAGAACTTCAACACAAATACTTCAGTATTTACGTGAAGGTTTAACAAACATGTATCCATACTTACGCATTCATAAATTAGTAGGATAATAAAATAATTTTCCTAGGTATTCCTGGCCGCGACGGTAGCCTCGGTCAACAAGGCCCCGCTGGTCCTCCCGGCGGACGCGGCCCGTCTGGCGACGTGGGGCGTCACGGTCCCCCCGGACCCTCTGGCCCTCCAGGACCCCCAGGGCCTGCCGGCGAAGGACTCGCTTACGATGCCGCTGCTATCGCTGCTATGTTGCAACAGGGTAAGTACCTACCTACCTTTTATTTGTTTAGTTAGAGAAACAGGAAATAGGCTTTATTGATGCAAAAAATACAATTTTGGTTTGATGCGTATGCTGATATAAGCTTTAAAAATATTTTGATGCAGTATCATAAATGTTAGAACTTATTCTTGGAAGAGACTTCAGCCGCGGTGAATTCTGTAAGTTAATTTAATTATATAAATTTTGTTTTAACAACAGGTACAGTAAAAGGTCCCGACCCATTAGGCGACGATCCTAACTCGATGCCGCCGCGTTTCTTCAAACCCGACATGTCTGCAGCCGAACGCAAGGATATTGTGATGAAAGCCTATGAACGGCTCAAGGTCTCACTCGAGAAGTTCCTCAAACCTGACGGCTCTAAGGACGCTCCTGCCAAGACCTGTGGAGATATCAAACATCATTATCCTGATTTGGAAAGTGGTAAGTATACCTGTACTGGCAATGCCCTGGCATTGTACACCAATTAGTTAAAAAAAATTAAGCATGGCGTTAAAATGATAATTTTCCAGGACAATACTGGGTAGACCCTAACGGCGGAGACATCAACGACGCCATCTTGGTCCACTGCGACATGGACACCGGCAGCACCTGCATCTATCCGAAGCCGATGATGTCTCAAGACATCACATACCCTGGGAAGGAGAAGGAGGTTTGGGTCAGCGAAATGGAAGAAGGTTTTACGGTGAGTTGCATGACTAAAACAGTACAGCATCTGATTAGAGTTACTGACGTTGCCTTATATATATCTTTTAGAACAGAACATCTGTTCTGGATTATTCTCTTTCATGCGTAAGCGAAACTTGCATGTGCTGGACTCTTCGAAAGAGGCTATAGCTCAAATGAGGACTTTTTAAAAAACATGCTTTATATTCTTTAATCATAGATGAGCATTTGACTAGGTAGAATATCTAGAATATTGTAGAAAGGCTGTCATCGGTAATGTGTGAAGGTATACTGGAGAATGAGTCCCGTTCGACACATCTTCCATTATGTCTGCACCGACTTATATATAAGAACAGAGAAGGAGTCCGTTTGGTATTACGAATAAGGTCAGTTGGTGGTTGACCTGTGGTGTCGCCGACGTCGCAACCAACCTCCAAGAAACCGAGATCATCGAGAATCGTACGAGTGTTGACCTGGTTTCCTGTGTTTCCTTCTTCCAGATCACATACAAAGCAGATCACTCCCAACTAACATATCTCCAGCTGATGTCGCAACGCGCGGTCCAGAACGTGACCCTCCACTGCCGCAACACGGTCGGCTACTACGACCCGAAGGGTAACAACTACAGGCGCGGCATCAAGCTGCTGGCGTATAATGACGCTGAGATCCTTCCCAAGGCTAACAACAGGCTGAGATACAGAGCGATACTTGACGAATGTCAGGTAAGATCCTAAAAATGGGGACAAAAATGCTTTTCCGGGGTAGAGTTCTGAGTTTGCTCCTATTGTTACGATATGAGCTATTAAGAGGGGCATTTACACAAAGACTTAAGCTGTAATTGAGTTGAACACTTAGTTACAAATAACAACAATTTTGAATTGGATATGAATTTTAATTGCTCAACTGTACCTCTAACAAATGTCGATCAACTATGTGTCTGTGCTTTCTTGTGACAATGACTAAAAGGAGTATTTTTTCCTACAATGTGCTTGTTAAATGTAAATAATAATTAAATGCCTTTTAGTCAAAGTAATTTCAACGTATTCTCAAAACTTATTTAACCTACTTTTAACTGTACAGTACAAGAGCCAAAACTGGGCGCAAACCATACTCGAATACGAAACCGACAAATCTGGAAGACTTCCTCTACTTGACATCGCGATCAGAGACGTTGGAAGACCGAACCAGGAGTTCAGGATTGAGATGGGACTTGCTTGCTTCACTTAACGCAACTTATTACGAGAAGACATCAATTGTATTCCCAGCGAAGACATCATTAGGTCAGTCTTGTATTATTCGTTGATAACTTCAGTAACTAACTAGTAAATAGCGACATAATACAGGTAGACATTAGTTGTCAAACACATCAGCATTTGGTCAGTCTTTTATTTTCTAGTTTCTTGTAATTATCCTTTCTAAGAACGCAACTTAATTACAAGAAGTCATCAAAAATCATAAAATTTGTAGTCAAATTCAAATTGAAGACCTCAGTTGTATTCAAATTGAACACATCAGTTGTATTCAAATTGAAGACATCAGTTGTTTTCAAATTGAGGACGTCATTTGTATTCAAATTGAAGACTTCAGTTGTATTCAAATTGAATAACTCATCATTAGGCCAAACATTAAATTTACCTATCGAGTTTCTTGTCGAAAACCTTTCTAAAATAGAATTCAATTCGCCCAGTATCATTATTTTAGGCGTTGTGTTGCGAAGCTAAAATACCAAAAAACTAAAAAGTACCTTATTGAGGTTTAAGATTGAAAATAAGATCAAATCTGGGTTTCAGTATGGATACTATCGTTCAATTCATTTTAACCCTGGAGATTTGCCGATCCTCATCATAGTCCTTCTTGATTACCATAAAAGGTAATTCATATTTCCACACAAGGATGTTTTTTCCAATAGATTGTAAAACCGATTAACGACTGATTATTTTATTGTAAAACTCAATAAAACTTCATTGTAAACCTCAAACAAGTCAAATACAAAAACGAATACAAATAAGTAGGTATTATTATAAGTACCTAGTTACAACTTAAAAAAAATATTTTTAAGATATGTAGGTAATTAAAACTAAGTAGTAAACAGAAATCAAAAGCTGCCATAATAATGCATTTATTTTTAAAATACTTAAAACGAAGTAGTTAAGTATATTAGATTTAAGTACCTTTTAATTAATGAATCTAAGTCGCCACAATAATTTAGTTTTACAAAGGTCCAATTATCTTAAGGCTGTGTACAATAATGTAAATAATATCCTTATTTATAAGTTATGTACAGTAATTTAAGTATATATACATACGTACGTGAAGCTTACCAAAGATAACTTGTGATTTTAATAATTCCTAATAGTTTTAATTGTATCTACTCAACTAGGTTTATAGGTTTCTAATTTATAAGTTTTCAAATTATTAGATACTTAAGTTTTGTTATACGAAAAATAAAGTGTATCATAGAAATATGCCCGTATTTATTTTTGTACCATCAGCACTGACCTGTACTTGTATAGTTTCATTTCGGTGACCATCAGCATCAAAAGTAACGCTCTATCTTGTCTTTGATTTTCAGAATGTTTGTCCTGTTTTGACACCCCACTATTACGATGTGTAGCGATGTTGAAAATCTGAATGTGGTCATCTACTTTTGATGCTTATTACCGTTTCACAACATTTTCGAGTTCGGCATTTATTTGTATCAATTGAAAATGTTTTACTCCTTAAACAGTTTTCCAGTTTACAAAACAGATATAACAAAAAAACATATTAATTTATAAAACAATATTTTCGCCTGCAATCACACACAATTATCGCCACTTCCAACTCATTACTCACTGTTTTGTCATAACTCACTCTTGTGTTGCTCAAAACCAACCCTAATAATAGCTCTCATTACAACCTACTCGATTACAAGACTTTTAAATACATTACAACCCACTCGATTACAAGACACGAAAGGCGGCACCTTACAAACACATTTCATACATTTGTCGTCGGGTGTAACTTCGTCGCCCACCTTCATAGTCTCGTTGCCGAAGACACATTCGGACTCAATGCTGCGGATGTTTAGACCACGAACTATTTTTGTAGTTGGCGAGGCTGTAATTAGAAAATTGACATATGACAAAAATACAATCATAGGATTACAACCAGGAGAAGGGTTGGAAGTGGTTGGAAGTCGATCCACCACCTTCTCTCTTCAAATTGAACTTATTTTTCTTTTTTAATCGCGTGATGTTTATTTCGAATAGCATTGTTTCAGTGCTCAACGTTTCGAGACCTTTTAAGGTCTCTTAATCAGGATTATAAACACAACGCGATTATAACCGCAAAATTAATTTTTATTAATTAGTTTTATCCAACATCGCGAAAACAGAAGAAAAATCTATGTTCTCTCTTTAACCTTGTTAATCTTATGCCGTATCATCGCTAACTTAGGGATTTTCAAATAACCAAGGGCTTAATAATTACCTACAGCCTTCTGAGTCATATTGCAATGAATAAAAGGAGATGTTTTATGTACTCCTTGAGTAAGAAACGTTGTTCATTTCGAGGTCTAGGTCAAGCGGTTTCCGCTAAATGTCTTAAGTTAAATATTGAATGAAGAATCATCTCGATGAAGGTTGCTGTTCGAAAAAGCCAGGATTACCAAAAAAGAGAATTTCTTGTTTGTTTTTGTAGAAACAAGGATAGAATCAATTGTATGACCCTTACTATTTGGGTGAAAGTCCATAATACTAAGTTGGCTGGGATTTGGTTTTCTAATAATTGTAAATAAGTTTTGCAATCAATTTGTCTTACCAATTCATATGTATTTAAAAAACATTTGGGGTTTAGCGGACCCCGGGCTCCCGAGAGTGATGCAACCGGGAACATCGCTCGGATGAGAAGAATTCATATGTGTTTGAGTTAGAACCATAGAACTACTGTGGGTTAAGATATTTAGTATGTAAAAACATGAAACTTACGACACTGAAATCCTATAGGGCAGCTGCTTTCATTCGCTTCATAAAATATTGGCGCACAATTTTCGGTCAGCATCTTTTGAAAGTGTATCTCTATGCCGCAATTAATGTCTTTGCAGAAAGTCGTATTGTCAACATTGCCGTCCCACTCTGGAGTACAGATGCAAGTCTTCCTGGTGTTCGTTGGCTCAAAGGTCTGACCTTCGTAGTACGTCTGTCCATCGAATTCGCAGGTCTTCAGTTTTGCTATAGCATCTTTGCCTGGAAAATAATTGTTCTGTGTATTAACCCATATACTTATCATCACTTATCATATAGTTGCAACAACGCAATTAATACGAGAAGTCATCAACTATATTGGAATCGAAGACATCAGTTGTATTCGAAGTGCAGACTTTACGATTAAGCCAATCGTATATTAAATGTCTTGTCGGTGTTGAGACTGCTATGGTTTCGAAGGTGCAGTCACCATAAAAATACTTACAAGTCTTTTCGGAATTCAGAATTCGGTTTAGCTACGTTATAATTCGATAAATTAAAGAAGAGGTAGATGACCGAAACAACTATATGTATCTACATATCAAGTCCGGATAAACAATAACAAGTTAGGCACATCAAATGAAACCATATATCACATAAAGACTCCATCATTAAGCCTCATAGAAAATACAATACATCGTTATGGAACACAGGTTTTGAGTTGGTAATTTGGTATTCCAAGCAAGACCTTCTATATGTTCTGCAGTCATGCTGCTTGCAAAGGTTGCAATCAAATTGCAAATTAAAGTTATAGCATGAAAGCTCTAAACTCTAGCTAGAATATTTACGTCTAGAATGTATTTGTATCGAATCGGAACCGGTAGCAATAATACATAAGCAAAAATCTTCTTTGTCGTAGAAAAAATACATCGAAAATGTCTACAAATAGGTACCTACCTACCTAATACAATTCGTGGTAATGGCTTGCAGTAATAATGGCGACCAACATTTAGACTTACAGGCGGGGTCCGCTGTGCCATCAGACCATTACCAAGAGCACCTAAGGAAACTAAAGGAAGCAGATGCAATCTTTTTGAAATTTACTCTTACCACAAACATTGCCAGTGCGACAACAAGAGTCCAGGTCGAAGGTGCTGACACATTCTCCTGCATCAGAGTTGAACGTTTCCACACAATCGACGGCTGCACAGTCGAACTGCGGACCGCGGTTGCTGATGCTGCAGCTGCAGGCTTGAGAGCACGGGTTCAAGATCACGTTCTGCGGTAACAATGAACGGTCTGCGTAGGGTTTTCCTCTGTAATGTGATTGAGAGAATTTTAGGATTATTAGATTCCAAACATTTGTGATAATGTATGTCGAAATATTGTCAAATTGATCAAATTATGATCACGTAGGTTTTCTATGCAATTATGTAGAGAGGGGTTATTTGTAAACCAGTGCAAATTTGGGTACTAGAGTAGGTATCTGGGATTAGACATATACCTAGATCAAGTTTTCAGTCATCAAATACATAACTATAATAAGAAAGTCACAACTTTAAGATTTGACGTATATCAAAATGATCGTGTATTTATTTATTTATTTATTTACTGGTACTGGCTGAAATAAACTACATTGCCTATTGACCTTGGATAGTTCCCCGTGGAGTCGTTGGTCGACTCTTTAATGTGGTTTTCCCAAAAGTAAGCTAATTTGATATATTTTAGAAAAAAATAGATACGAAATCTGGAACCTTACAAGACGTACCGACAGTTATCTGTTGTGATTCTACAGAATCCAATCAATAGTAGACAAGGTAGGATAAATCTATATCTTATCTATTGCACCTATATACATCCTACTTAACTTTGATTGTCTTTTGTTTTCGTTTTGATCGTCTTTTGTGTTTTTCATCGTTCCCACCTATTTGCAATTGTCAATTTGCAATTAAATTCGTAAGTATTTACATAAGTATTTTTTAACGAAAAAACAATCATTTATACAATCGGTCCTTTATAGAATCGGTCATTTATAGAATTGTACATTTCAAGAATTAGTCAATTATAGACAATTATTAAAATAGTCATTGTTAAATCACCATATTATTCAACGCTTTTTATGCATTACATAAAATCACAAAGTGTATCGTGTCAACAGAACTGAGACGAAGGTTGTAGGTATTGTAGCTACAAGCTGGACGTAAGGTCGCAACCTCCGGCTTTTTGCATATTCTTATAATAACTTGCTGAGACGTATTTGATATTGATAAGTGAGGTCACTTAAAATTACATCCGAAGAACTTTGACGCTTTAAGCGTTCCGTACATACCCAAAGGGTAAAAAAACGGGACCCATTACAAATACTTTGCTGTCTGTCTGGCTGGCTTTCTGTCCGTCTGTCGCCAGGCTGTATCTTACCGTCTTGACTAGATAGTTTGAATTTTTACAGAGTTTCATAAAATATTTAGGGGGGACTCCCATACAACAAACTTGTTTTATTTTTATATTATTGCTACCGAACCCTTTCTCTGTGAGTCAGACACGCACTTCGTCGGTTTTTTTAATTCGCCTAAGACTATTTAGCTATTTGGGCTATTTGACATAACCACTTATAACTATAAATATGAAAGATAGAAAGACAAATAAGAAAGAAAGAACGAAACATTTTTTTTCTTGAAACTGTAGTAGGTACCTATTGTGATTTTCATAATTGTACGCATGAAACGTGAACAAATCGGATATTTTCAAATATTACCGACAAGTCTCATACATTATACTACTTATGGCATACATAACATAACAACTAAGTAACCTACCTATAAAACACACATTAGATAGATAGAAAGACAAATGATTTATTGCATAAGAAAGGCACATGCTCACAAATATAAGTATACCTAATTTCTTTAAAATGTCCTTGTAGTAATAATTTTCTTAGGGAGTTGTCGGCGCGCCTTGTCGAGGCTGCTGGAGATCCCAGGGCTGGAGGTTTCTTGTCCTAGCTGATTAGCCTAGCTAGGTATCCAGCGCAGGAACGCTGCCAGCGTTTTGGGCTCCATCGACACTTTTTGATACTTTAGGCTTAAAGTTTTATGTAAAATGTTTCACTAATCTAATAAATGCTGATATATTGGCTCTCTCACTAAGGTGAATGGGTGACATTCGGCCCCTGGCTAACAATCTACTACATAGGGATATTTTTCTAAATTTCCAAAAATAGTTGAATTTATTTCTTAAATAGATTACCTGTAAAAGCAGACAGTCGGATCTGGATGTAAATCAGGACATGTGAACGCCACGGGGCAGCTGGTACCATCGCTTGGTGCAGGAGTGCAGCCCAACTCCATGTAGAAGCCAGCCATGGAGCACTGCCCTGACATGTCGGGCATCACGAGGGTGCTGAAGCCTGGGTCACGAATTTACTTATTAAAAATACATAAGTACTTACACGTATTGTGTGCGACTGATC
This sequence comes from Idaea biselata, assembly GCA_958496205.1. Lineage (NCBI taxonomy): Eukaryota > Metazoa > Arthropoda > Insecta > Lepidoptera > Geometridae > Idaea > Idaea biselata. The sequence goes on along the minus strand of OY292400.1, from coordinate 12,938,819 downwards.
GAAACTTATCCTCTGGGTTTTTCGAAGTCGGTTAAAAAGACACTGCGTTATTTATAATCCTATTTCCTATAGCCAAAGTTTGCAAGTGTGTATGTCCGTATGTGACTTTTGTTACTCCTTCACCCGAAAATACTAAACCGATTGCGATTAGGCTAGGAACTATTTTTTATAAATCGGAAATAGGTCCTGATCCTGTGGCATTTTCCAAATCCCTTTCTTAGTGGATTCATGGGTATACTACAAAAAGTACAAACTCTTAAAATTTAATGTCTCTAGGGCCAGCGGTTTGGGCTCTGCTTTGATATACTCGTATAATATGTTAGTCAAGACATGAATTTTATAAATACCTATAGATAGATAGATTAAGTAGGTAGGTACAAAGATAAGCTTACCTATCGCGAGATAAAGAATATTCAGAAGTTCTCCAAGAAAATACACTAATAGATTCATAATAAATTTAATTAATGAAACGACTAACAATCTGTGTTAATTTAAATGAGCGAAAATAACTTCCAATTTCTAGACCTAAGCGTATTTTAATTAAGTGTGTGTTTGATTACGCGGGCTGTGTAGCGAATGGTTAGGTTATCTAGGTCAGCCCTTGTTATTCACTATCTAGCTTGTGGTTACCTGGACAGGTAGGTATTCAATTACCTATCAATTACCTGTCTTATTTATTATACAAATAGTTTGTTATTAACCAAGCGTTCCAAAGTATTCTATAACTCGACAAACAACAGCTTGCGCCCCAGAGTGGGTTAAAAAAATGTAAATTTCAGCCCTTTACTTTCAGCGGATTTGGGGTGTGCGGCCATCTATCAGTCAGTCAGTCGGGATAAATAATTTTATAGATATAGGTAGAAGCTTACTGTGACTTTTTCAGTTATCTAAATACATCACATAGCTGAAATAGCACTTATAAAGAAGTAGAGGCTTTTGACCGGGTGGTCAAATATTGCGAGAGTCCTCAAGCAAGCCAAATTGGCAATAACGACAACCTAAGACAGATGGTACCTATATATATGTTTGTGATATCAATATTATTCACCTACTACATCTAATATATAAAATTTCCATGTCACAGTGTTAGTTACCGTACTCCTCCGAAACGACTTGACCGATTTTTATAAAATTTTGTATACGTATTCAGTAGGTCTAAGAATCGGCTACTATCTATAATTTATAAGACAGAACAACGTTTGCCGGGTCAGCTAGTAATATCATAAATATCTGCATTTAAAGAATGTTCCATTGCGTTCTGTCTGCTTTCTGAATAAAATAAATAATCAAATAATTTCCAAAAATGCAAAAGACCGACTTTATAAAAGGAAGAGGTAATCTGTTCGGATTTTTTTATTTGCTTACCCCTTACTGCATTATTTTACTATAACCTTTACCCTTAATCTATTAACCCTTAACCTATTATTAAAACTATTTACGTGTGGATTTCGGGCAACAGCTAATAAACTATAAAAATAGAGATTAATAAATAACGTCTTACTGATAAGAACGAAACATAGTCCAATTCTCGTGACCGAGTCCATTTTTCACAATATCACGTCGTATCGTAAGCAAGTAAAATAAAATAGTCTGGCTTCGAGCAGAGATTCGCGCTAACTGAGCTCTTAAAATCAAACGAATGAAGTAACTGTACTTCACCTGTCTTTAAATCACGGCTAAAATGGTGTTGTTTTTGCCACCGCTTCCTCTAATGTAAACAGCACGGAGATGTTTATTTTAGTTTGCTTTTGTTGTCAAGGATTTAGGATTTTCTTAATTTATACTAGGTACTTCATTTCGGATTAAGAGGATAGTCTCCATTCTCTTTCTTCATACAAACGTAGTTTAAATTTTCCTCCCTGGATAAAGACATTAGAGCAAATATGTTTATGCCATGAAACTTATATCTGTCATATGCACGACTATGCATCTACCTTTTTTTTTCATTTTGTTTTTTATTTTTTATTATTATTTTAATTAGAATACAACAAAAAAATAAAAAGGTAGATGCATTGTCGATGACAGATATAGGTTTTATGGCATAAACATATTTGCTCTAATGTCTTTATCCAGGGAGGAAAATGTAAACTACGTTTGTATGGAGAAAGAGAATGGAGACTATCCTCTTAAGGATGAGACGAGGCTCACAGGAAAGATATGTGATGTGATGACGTGTCGAACGTATACCCTATTATTGTGACTGCTGTCTAATCTGTGAGAATCCACTATTTTTTGTTTTTGGAAATTGAGCTTTATTTTTTTACTAGCTGCGCCCCGCGTTTTCACCTGCATAAGTCCTGGAGGGTTACTTCGGTTCGTTTCGATACGACAACGATACTGGCATAGGGATGGTTCTACTGTCACCCTACTATCAGAATGTGACAGTAGAATCATCGTATGACAGTATCGATGTCGTATCGAAACGAACCGCAGTAACCCTCCTGATCCCGTGGGAATATCGGATAAAAAGCCTATGCGTTAACTCAGATCACCAATATCTGCAACCCAAGTTTTATCGTAATCGGTTCTGTCGTTTTTGGAGGAAGGAGTAGGTAGGTATTAGGTATTAGTTCGATAGCTTCTAACGGTCGCGTACAAAATCTCGACGAACGGAGGATTCAAAACACAATTTTTCATAAAAATATCATTTTATTTACGTAAATAAAATGTAAACACTTAACTATTAAAATTAAATCATAAATTATTGATTGGCCTCTGTGAATTAAATATCTGAAGATGTACGTAGGTACATAATTATACGAGGCTTTTATTTATTTACTTTGTTTTTTTTAAATCCATAATATGTAATTACATGGTAGTTAACAATAACACACTCATTTAGCCGCTAAATTCGTACTCTTTTTTTGTTCTTTTTCAGTTATTCTCTTGTTGATGTAATCTCGTTTTTTGTCTAATGTAAGACAAGGACCTCGTATTCTGGAGAGCTCTTCTCTTCACCGTCGAACGGGTAGTAGCAACACTCGTGAGATGCCTGGATCTGAAATTGAAGAGTAGACTAAATTAGATGTTGAACTAGGTATTAGAAAATCGCGTCAGAGGCGCGACGTCGTTGCGTCGCGAATTCATTAGAAACAGTCGCAGAATAGGCGATGGCCATGCTGTGATTTATCAGTGATCGGTGGGTAACAAGTCTTATATGTAAACCTAGTATAAAGTCAAGTTCCGAAGTTTTCCGGAAAAATATACCTATTAAACTAGCTGTGTCCCGACCCCGTGAGAATTTTCCAAAACCCTTTCTTATCGGATGCCTACGTCATCTCCAAATTTCAGCTCTCTACTATCAGCGGTCTCGGCTGTGCCACCAGAGACCACCAGACAGTCAGTCAGGACAACCATTTTTTATACTAATACAAATACTCATTTTTTTAGTAGGTAGGTAAGGGCAGCTAGTTATACCACATTTTAATATTTTTATTTTCCACCACAACGGTGTTAGTAACTAGTTAAAACCTGACGTTAAATTATATTTAATTTACGCCTTGTCCACCACAACGGTGTTAGTAACTAGTTTAAACCTGACGTTAAATTATATTTAATTTACGCCTCGTCTTCTAAGATCCTGGCATCCAGCTTATATTCCCTTTTTGACACCCCTGGGTATATACCTACTATAAACTTTCTGACCCTCAAATAAGGAAAGTCGTATGTAAAATGCAACCCACCTTGCCAGGAGTAGTGCACCCATCATGCGTGACCCTGCCGTAGAAGAGTTTCTCCCCATCAGCTGTGACTCCTGCTTCGACTGCGCCAGGTGGCACAGCTCCAGCGGTCGAGAACTGCCACGAAAACATCGCTGGTACTAAAACCTGGAATTTGATAATGTTGTTGTAAAATCAAATCTTAGTATAGCAGGTTATACCGCTCGGGTTCCTCCCGGTAGATCCCACTGCCATATGCCACTAGAATTTACTGATCCTTAGCGTCGGATTAGATCCGTGTGTAGGTAGATACATAATATGCTCTGTTTAAAACCCAGGTAGGATATAAGAATCAGTGTGATCTGTTAAGATTTATCAGAATCAGTCACTAAGCTTAAGTTGCTCAGAATATTAAGATGGGCAAGATGCCGTGGTTAGATGAGTTGGGATAGGTTGGCTTATTTGGTCATTATTCATTGAAAAGTCTCAATTCTTTTCAGCTTTTATCATAGGTGGATTTAATATTTTCCCTTACCTCAAACTGATCTTTAAGGACCTCCTCCCCGCCATAGGCAACGTAACACGCGTTCTTTGAGGGTATAACCTTCGCTGGTAGTATGTCGCCTTCATGGGGGGCTCTGCCAGCGTAGATCTCAGCACCGTCGGAGTCAGTACCCACTCGGAGAGCACCGGGTGGGATGCTGTTCTGGCTTAAGCAAGCTGGGACCCACTTGTATGTTCCTGGAGTTAAATAACAAATACATAAATACCATTTGAATATCCCTTTCCAGTCAATATACTTAGTTTTGTTTAAGATAGAAATATATGTTTAGAAGAATATGAAGCTAGCACATGGAACAACAACATCTTATGGAATATATGGATACGAATGTATGAATATGATTGTATGAACCTAAGGATTCGAAAATTAATTAACTAAGCATATGGGCATGTAATTAGTTATATACAAAAGGACAGCAATTGTAACAATTAGATTTATTAGAATTTGAAATTTTAAAAGAAATATGGCAATTAATTTTAAATCAACCGAGGTACCTACTAATTACCTACTAATACCGCAAGCGAAGCAGAGACATTAATGACCGTTTTAACCTTGCAATACCAAACTGTATACATTTTTCAGCACCGACAAAGAGCTCGTTCATGACTATGCTAAATTTGAACTACAAACCATATGCATAGCTACATACCTAATATTGTAAGTAGAGTATTTTGTAGGTACACGCATATTAAGGCTTAAGCGTTATCAAAAAACATATGATTAATAGATATTAATATACGATATCACAATGTACTGACTGATTAATAGCAAATTATGTTGAAATCTATAAACAAAAAGGATTAAAAATGAGATTAGAATGATTGACAACACAGGAAGCGACGGCCAAAACTCTGTATGGATAACTTTTTGGTTAAAAATAATTGAAAACTTAAACTAGACAGAAGTATGTTCAGGGTTGGAGAGGTGAGGAAGGGAACCATAGAGAGGATTGGCCCAACATCGGCAGACAAACAACGTCGATCTGAAATAACACCTTCCGGATACCTAATTTCTAAATTGGTATAAAATTACTATTATAGTACCATATCAAGAATATAAGCTATAGATAATCCTATTCCAAATTCTTATCACATTTTATCAGTAGCAGATAATACTACATATTTAGAACGAAAATATCTGGCGAATGACATATTTGTAGAAAATTTTAAAATTTTGGTAAAACCATTGTTGTTTAAAAAGTGTTTCATATCGGTTTTTAATATAACCTATTATTTTATATTAAGTTTATTTCATCAAGTACAAATCTAGTTATATTTTACTTTTAGTAAACTTTTTCAGGTATCCTTATTAACATATTTTTAATCTTGTCACTGCCAAGTGTCCAAAACTTGGATGAAAAATGAAAAAAAAAAAACAAAACAATGCTGGCCGCATTGCCACGTTGAATGGCAATTCGTATTCTTTCCGCCAAATACAGACCAGCATTCTGGTCTCGCGTTGTCTCCACCAGGCGATCAGACAAAAACCGATTGACAATACGGTTTTGATTTGATGCATAATCGAATTTTATTTTCGGAAGGTGTTATTTCTGTAAACCCTTTTCCATAAACTTACTCCACGGCAGTTCGACTGTCTCCCCGGGTAGTTCCGGTACGATTTCCTGGGGCTCTTCGACCACAGTGACCCCGTGATCGACTGTGGCAGGGGGAGGGTAGGGGTAGAAGTACGCGGGGTGGACTGGGTAGTACATCACGCCTACCCCGGGGGGTGGTGGGTACATGTGGCCGTGAGGGGGATGGCCGGGTGGGGGAGGGTAGTGTGGCGGACCGCCGGGTCCTCCATGACCGTAGTATGGTCTTCCTGAATAACGATATCAAATAATAATTAAAATGAAAGCAAATAAAACATTATGGGAACTTAAATAACAAAGTATTTCAGAAAATTGCGAGGGTCTGTTGTGCAATGTGCACCCTAGAAAAAAAGTGGGCAGAGGCGGTGAAGGGAATGTTTTTCAGAGTTTTGTACCGTTTCTTCAAGTGAACGAAGCGAGCCCATTAGATTAAGTTAGTTTCCTCAAATGAGCAATTTATCACTAGTAAATTCTTTGCATTTCACATTTCTGTTTATTCTGCTATGATTCAATATTTCTTGCAATAATGACATTTATTTACCAATGAATTCTTTGTTTATCAATATTGTTATCTGCAATTCTTAGATATCCTCTATCGCCTGTATGCGAGGTGATAATACTATACCTATCCATTTAGCTTTGTAGATAAACGATATGATACGATACCTACCAAAAAATATTTAAAAAAAGTTCCACGTTGGCATATTTCAGGTTATATTTCATTTTATAGACCTGTCTTCTTTGAAAAAAAAAGAGGTATAAAATATTTATTTCATATAATGTTCCTATACTAACTGTTATGTTATGTTGGTAGGTGTTTATTAATTTGCATATGCAAAACACTTTTCCATTTGCAAAACGTTAAAAGGCAGAGAACAAATAAAACTGTGTTGACAAACGTCCTCAAAGTGAAGGTCTACGCTACATACAGACAGTGATCTACACGACTGACATTATATACACATTAAAACGACGCAGTGCAACAGAATCTTTTAATTTGGTCTTGAAAAATGTCCTTCGCAAATAGGTAAATAAATAAGATGTATAGCATATTTTGCTATTACTCTTGTTATAATAGGTATGTATATAGGGAAATGTATAAAGTTTATTTGAGATAGGAACTAATTGAACTGCAGAAGCCTTTCGGAAAACTTAATAATTTTAATTCGTCTTTCAACCTTATTTGTTTTGTATCGAAAAAGGAGTGTCTCTCAGAGACTACTTGTTATATAGTTTAGACATTTCATGAACAAAGAAAGTGTTACGTTACGATAGGAACCAATTAGTAAGGCGTAATTAATTTAATGCACACAAGCATAAATGCAATCATTGGATTAGGGTGTATCATCAACAAGGTGACTATTCGTTGCAATTGGATATTTGGTTAATTATTAGTAGAACTACGCATCCAAGCTTTTCTACAGTATCATTATATTAAGCACTTTAATCCATGTGTTATTCTTTCATAAAGATCACCAATTATTACACCATCTTAACTACACGTATCGTTATTAATTTCTTCCTTCTAACAATAGATTGTTCCAGCTCTTTTATCTGTTATCACTTCACTATCTCTTATCATTATCGCTCACCTGCCATCGTTACGAAGTCTGGGCTGCAACTGTCGGTGTAATCAGTTTCATGGTATATTTATTCAAGTGTTACAAATATGTTGATAGTTGATAACCGCGAGGTACCGTTTTCTGTGGTCGATAAGCGATTAATTAGGTGGTTTCTGAGCAGTCTTGGTGTGTTTTGAAGATATTTTCCTTAATGGATGGCTTCGTCTTTGACTTACTAGTCCGCTTGGCGTAAGTCCTAACGCCAAGCGGACTGGTCCATGTTCCAATATGGAGATCGGCCGCAGCCAGTCAGGATGAGGGGTTTGGACTAGTTTCACTATCGTTTTACTACATTGAACAACGAACCAAGAATAAAGTTAGGTATCTTTTATGTAAGCGTACTAACATTTTGAACCCCATAGACATGATGGTCAAATATTTGTCTAATTTTTTTAAGACTTGTTGTATACTCGGTAGCTCGGTACTAAGATACAAAATGTTACATGCAAGATATTTACTTTTGTTTCTGTACCTGTCGGTCGTCTTTTGTTTCCCTTTTGATCATCTCTTGTTTATACTTTATTCGTCTTAATTATGTTACTTCGATTGTCTTTTGTTTCAGTTTCAAAATACAAACTTGTACCTTGTACTATTTATGTTTTCTGTGCTTGTACAAAATTTTGTCCAATGTAGAATTGGTCATTTCTTAAAGTGGTCTTAAAAACCGAAACGATTTTAATTTAGCTGATGGACAATTTATTGTCAATAACCCGTTTAGGTTAGGTCCCAGTGGTAGATTATGATGAGGTACGTACAATAAAAAGATAGACATAATTACTGACTTGTTTTTCAGTTTTATTAAAGGAAAAAAGTATCACCATCTGTGTATATTGTATACTTAGGTAATTAATTTAGTTTCTTCTTCCTCTTCATCCTTCCACATTCATACTCATCTCTTATAGTCCACCTATCTCTTCTTTCTCTTCATCCCTCTACATTCATACTCATCTCTTACAGTCTACCTATCTCTTCTTACTCTCCATTCTTTACATTAATACTTTTTTTTACATTCCATCCATCTCTTCTTCCTCTCCATCTCTCTACATTCATACTCATCTTTTACAGTCCATCTATCTCTTCTTTCTCTCCATTCTTCTACATTCATACTCATTTCTTACAGTCTACCTGTCTCTTCGTCGTCTCCATTCCTCTACATTCATATTCATCTCTTACAGTCCATATAACTCTACTTCCTCTCCATCCTTCAACATTCATATTCATCTCTTACAGATACTCTTATGTATCTCTTATTCGTCTCCATTCCTCTGGATTCATACTCAGCTTTTACAATACATCCATTTATTCTTTAGTCATCTTCTTTCTCTCCATAATGCCGTACTTGCATATAATATAGTTAGGTCAATCTCTTTTACTCTATCTCTCTATATTCCATTCCCTTTATTACTTCACATCATCATAGTATTCCTATCTCCTACATGCATTATCCATACATCCTTCTTCTTCACTAAATGTCATACACGAGCTTATTATTTAAAATTTAAAACCGTCTTATAATTATTTACTGCGTACAATTCTAAGTTAAATAAATAGGTAGTAAGTTGATGGTTGTTGTTGATATTTTACATCAAAACTAAGATTTCATATTTCTTAGAGCTGAACTCGTTGCCATCAATTCCGTAGTAGCTGTTCCCATGGCTGGGTTGCATCTGAAATCATACAAACATACGTATTTATAAAAAAAATAACTTGTTTTTATAAATATGCCTCAACACTTGGCACCGAGCCCAAAATGCTGGCCGCATTGCCATGCTGAATGGCAATGCTTATTCTCTGCGCCTAATACAGCCTAGCATTATGGTTTCGCATTGTCTCCACCAGGCGTTCCGACAAAAACCGATATATTATTGAGCCCCTGGCCTCCATGGTCCCAAAGTCTCTACTCCGAAAGGCTCAAACATGTTACTCCCATAACTAAATTCATAATAACTATCAGCATAATATGTAGGTATATTGTCTAACTCATAGCACAGAATATACAGTTGTACAGTCATAAATAACTTAAGAATTTAATTAATCAACATTTACTTACATAAACGATGGCTAAGTTTAATAAGTTTGACTGACTGTACAAGATAGCTTTTGAATGAGCGTGTATTTTCTTTTTATAATTTTACACCAATGTAGAGCTAGATTCGTGGGGGCGAATGGCCGAATATCAAAAATGACGCATCGTAGATACAATTCGCGTTTCGAATGATTCATTCTCATTAATTGCATCACTAATACAGTCAACACTTTATCTTGGTTGATAGCCAGGGTAATACGAATTAGATCCACGCCAATCTACCTGTACAATACAGGAGCAAAGAAACCGGACCGTTTTATCAATTTCATATCAGATGTTTCTGCTAAGGAATAAAATCAGTTACCCGAGTCTGTATTTCCTAGTATGTATTCAGGGTCCACTAATTTGGGAGTGAACACTTTATATTATCTTCTAGGTAAGCGTGCTCCGTCCTAAACTGCTCCGTTATTTATCATTAGGGTTCGACCGCTATAGCATGACGTAATTATGACTGTCTTGCTCCAAAAAAATTCTGCTCACAGATATCTGAACATATTATCGGCTTTGTGGTTCTGCTATAAGCGGTCATGATAAGCACACAGGTGGATCAACCGCCGACTAATTAATTTAAAATAAAGATCTACATCTTACCTTCCCCGGTATAAGAGCATCATTATGCTTCACTCTGCCGTAGTAATATTTCTCTCCATTAGCGCAGACACCGGCAGGAACCGCACCGGGAGGCACGGCTCCGTTCATGGCTGCAACCCACTTGAACGATGAGGGTATTAACACCTGAAATTATTACAAACGCTATATTATAGAACTTTATAGAAGAGATGTTAAAAATGTTATACGAGTGGTGGTTGTGAGCGAAAATTAAAAATAAGAGATGTTTGTGAACTTAGCAGAGCATTGTCCAGCAGATCAAAAAATAATGTGAGTTCTATTCGCATGCAGTCGAGTTCTTTAGTTCCTGATACTTTTTATAAATAGTTCTGGCTCTATTGCTTTTAAATTTTTTTTTTTAAATGATCTGCTAACTTCTCGGTATTTTTCAGCAGATCACAAAATTATTTGATTTTTATTTGAATAGAGCTAAGTTCTACAGTTCCTGATACTTTTTAGAAATAGTTCTGGGGTTTTTCGTCAAAAAAATCAATACGTTTCGTATTTGTACTGAACCTCACAAAGAAAAAGGTATGAGCAGAAAAAAAATATTTTTTTTTTTTCAAGAAAAAAGCTTTGAAGTATTTAGCTAGGTAGAGATACGCTATTCAAGAAGGATTTTGGAGTATAGGTAGGTACCTAAATTTTGTAAGGAAAAGTAAATAAATTGTTACATTGGTTTGTTTTGTATAGGTTTGTATTTGTTTGTTTCTTACCTCAAAGTCGTCTACGGAAGCCTCCTCCCCGCACATGGTGACAGTGCATATATTTGTCGTAGGCACATATTTTCCAGGGATCATATCTCCTGAAAACTTTGCCCTCGCTGCGTAGATATCAGAACCATGAACGTCAGTGCCGATAAGCAAACCATCCTCGATCACAAATGAATTGTCTTCCCTAATATTCGTGGGAACCCAGCTGTATTGACCTGAAATACATAGCAAAATTGTTCAAGCGGAATTTTTGACCAAGTCACTGGATATTAAAGGATACATACATAGAGATGGGATCGAGGTATATCAGACTAAGAGACAATTTAAACGAACATCCAACGTCAACTGAACTAAGTTAGTTTCGCTTAGCTTGCATAGTCGAGCCAGAAGTGATTACATACATATACACGTACGGCCACCGCATACTATACCAGCTATACTTACTCAACTTTTATGGCCATGTGCTAAACTTAGCTTAGTTGGCGCAGGACGTTGGGTTTTATTTGTTTATACCTATCGGTTTTAAAAGCAGACAAAATCTGAATTGTCTTAACTTAACTAACTTAAAACTTACCATATTTGCTTAAATTCTCCAACTTATTTTTCATTTTTCTTACATCTTTTACGCTTGTTTTGTCTGATGCACGCTCCTGTTTCTTACAACATTCTGATTTGGTGGCCGGTTCAGCAGCAGGTGGAATTGTGGGGTGAGGATAGCCAGGGAATACGTGAGTGGGGTGGGGTGGGTAGTACCCAGGGAAATAGGGGTAATGTGGTAGTCCGACGGCGGGTGGGTTTGAATGTCCGATGGCAGGTGGACCCAAAGGTGGGTATGGATATGGATATGGGATGTGTGGGGGAGGAAATGGGTAAGCAGGGTAGTAAGATGGGTATGGTGGGTAGGCAGGAGTTACAGGGTGGCGCGGCGCATTCCCGTGACAGCAACAGTTACAGTTCGATCGTTCTGAAAAACATATTTTTTTATATATTAAGAAAAAGTAATAGGTAATTTATTTGTTTGTAACGAATAGGCTTTGAAACTGATTTTAAAAAATCTTCCACCAATAGAAAGCTCCACTATCGAGGAGTAACATAGGCTATTTAATATCTCGAGATATTAACTGAGCTGAGCTACTGAAAGTAATAATAACCGAAAACATTTAAATTAAACTCATTATTTGGTTTAAATCGAAACAATACGCTGTGAATTGAAACAATGCTAAAAGTACCTAAATAAACACCACGCGATCAAAACTGAAAAATGAGTTTCATTTCAATCCAACTCCAACATCGCGAAAACAGAAGAAAAATCTAATCAAAAACATAGTAAATATCTCATTGAAAATAGTATTGATTTAGTGTTGAACAAAATCTAACTAGTCTTTTCGATAGCTTCGATCGCATTCGATCGATTTTTTCGACTGTGCGAAAAAAACTGTACTACGAGTTGGTATATATGACTCACCGGCCATTATCGTGGTATTCTATACAAGTTCCGTTAGCTACTGAGCTTCGTCACATCGAGCGCTCGTATTTATTTACATGCAAACATAATGTTGTGTAATCGCTGGGAAATAAAATAGTCCATGCTGACTTTGTTGTAAAACATGGTGTAAACCCAAAGGTATGTTAAAAAACATCATTTATTTTGAGGATCCGATTATGTCCCGGTACGGTACGGCACGTAAACACCAAGAAAAAGGAATCGGATATTAATTAACTGGTCTACTTCAATGGCGCATGCTACATCTTAGAACACCACCGGAAAAGGGATCGGGTAAAATTTTAGTGGTCTACTCCAATGGCTCGTGCTACATCTTAGAACACATGACTTACCATTTGTTCAGAAGTTAGTACCACTAAGACTAAGGTACGACTGATCGGCGCATAGGCAAGCAGGCGCATACATTGTAGGGTGGTGCAATTTATGTAATTGCTTTTTTTATAAATAGTTCAAAAATGTTCAAAATACTATTTTCTCTTTTTAACATGGTTATTATAAAATGAGTTTTAATGCCAGACGGTTTAAACCCTGATTTGGGCATAGTAAATCATGGTTTAAACCAGGTCTGGCACTTAAAACTCATTTCATGGTAAGATTATAAATATACATTTACTATCTATGTAGAGGTAGGTACCTATTTAATTTTATCATTGCTATTTACATCCATGACATCAATCTATTAGGTAATTGATTATTATCTATCAACAACGTGTGTAATTTTCATAATTTGGAACCAGTAACGTCCCGGAAGTTTAGTTGCCACCTAAGTTTGATTTAGACATATGACAGTCGTGGTTTGTAGCAGGAAAGCTACCGCGGTTCTTCCGTTGACAGCAACTCGATCCCGACGCAGTAGTTTGACATCTCTGACAGCGGAATTTTCAATTTTAAAACCGCGCATCCATGGCCGTCAGCCGTCGATTTGAAGATTTTCTTTCAAAATCTTCAATTCAATTCAATTTTGTCTGTGTTGCATTCATTCAATTTGGCTTCGGCATCGATATGAGTAATCGACGCACCGATTTGAAATTTTCGCGGTTCGAAATTCGGCTGTCAACTGTCAATGAATCCGATCCCGATTCCGACGGAAGAACCGCGGTAGCTTTCCTGGCTGTAGAAGTCAACAAAAGTGGACATCTCAAGGGGCGTGGTCGTGACCAGAACCACGCTTGAGAGGAGACTGAATATTTATGTTATCATTAAAATAAATAAATAAATAAATATTGCACGACATTACACACAGCGCAATCTAGCCCCAAACTAAGCACTAGGCTTGTACTATGGGTACTAGACAACGGATATACTACATATTATACTTTTTTTTTTTTTTTTCATTATCATCAGTTATAGCTGTCGTTAGGTCAAGTTAGATGCCTTATCGCAACTTGCAACTCCAACACTAGGTGGGCCACATCATTATACGATAAGTAGGAAGAAGCGGTGGTTGTTTCAAATTGAAATAAACAAACACAAAAGTATGTACTACGGAATGTTTTTATTAAAAGTGGATAACTATCTAGCCAGGCCCATAAAACTGGGATCATGTCCTTCATGTAACACGAGACATTCGTACTCCGACGATACTCGTTCTTCTCCGTTGAATGGATAGTAGCAAGCGTTGTGACTTGGGTGAATCTGAAAAAGAAAAATAAGATGTTTTTATGAATTTGTTCAGTGGCTCTATTATTGAATCGATTTAAATATGTTGCTCGATTTCTACTGATAAGCGTTGGATGTAGGTAATTTTTCTATGAATCAGACGACCGCAACGAGTCTCGATGCCGGACTGCTGATTTTCGGACTCCTGAGACGAGAGGTCTTAACCATACTCGTCGCAGAAGTCTAAAAATCGGCAGAAATCGAGATATTTAGTTTAAATAAAGTTTTACGAAAATTAAAATTCAGCACCAATTTCGTCACCGCGTTTCTGCCAAAACGATATAATATCTTCTTCTCATCTGAGCGATGTTGCATCCCTCTCGGAAATCCCTCTCAAGGATCGGCTAAAACCCCAAATTAATTGGACACCCACGGGAAGAGATGGGGTAGCTACGTGGCATGTCATCAATATATTAAGAAAGACATTTCGAGAATGTAAGTCGTTAGTAAAAACAGCAGTATAGACCGAAATGTACCTTGCCAGGCGTGATGCATCCGTCATGAGTCACCCTGCCAAAGTACAGCGTTTCCCCCTCAGCCGTAACTCCAGCCTCCACTGCCCCTGGAGGCACTATACCGCTGTGGCACGGGTACCACGCTATAGCTGATGTTGTTGGAATTAGAAGCTGTGAACAGTTTGCAGTTGATCATTCCTGCAACTTGACTAGGAGTTAAAGTTTTTCACTCTTTCATGATATTAAATAAATACCTAATATAAATAAATTCTGTGAACAACACACAGCGCCATCTAGCCCCGTGGTAAGCGACTAAGCTTGTGTTACGGTGACTAGACAACGGATATACTTATATTTATTTTTCTTTTGTAAATACATACATATTATACATAGAGGGACACCCAGACCAGACACAAATATTTTATTTTATAATTCTATAAGCATAAATACTTGCACCCGGCGGGAATCGAACCCGCAACCTCCTGCATTGCAGTCGCGCTTCGCACGACGCGCCACAGTGGTCGTCATTGAATTGAACCTTCAAGGATTGAGTCGGTATGGTGAGTAGGTTAGGATTTCGGGTTAGGTTAGGAATACCTATACCATTGAGTCCTTGGACGTCAAATCAAAAAAAAACACACCCTCTAAATTTCATATCTGAGGACAAGCGGTTTAGGCTGTGTGTTGATATTTCCTGTAGTTCAGTCAGTCAGTCAGGACATTGAATTTTATATGACCGCAGTTTTAGTTTCGAAAACGGATACGGAACTTTTGTTCATCACAAAAAGTAATCACACACACAGTGCAGATTTAGGTACCTATATTTTATTTTATATTCTCAAAGTGCTATATATCCTGAAACCCACCTCGAACTCCTCTTTGAGAACTTCTTCCCCATTGAACGCAATGTAACACGCATTCGCCGAAGGGATCACCTTGGCTGGTACTAGGTCTCCCTCGTGATGCGCTCTGCCCAAGTACAACTCTGACCCGTCAAGATCTGAGCCCGCTCTCAAAGCTTGAGCGGGGAAACCATAACTCATCTGGACAATTGAAGTTGGCATCCAGTAGTCTGAAAAGTTTGATATCTGAGTACTACCTCTAAGACCTACCTATATAACGATTAGATACCCATACCTACTGATTTTAAATTTAAAAGCTGCTCAATGATTTAAGTACCTCTCAAATTTTAAGTACCGTTTTTATTTTTAGCAAATGCTCTAACAAAGCCTTTACAGCCAAAATCTAAGCCTAAGCCTAAGCGAAAAACGGAAACGGTATACTTAAAATTTGAGGTTACTCAAATAATTGAGCAGCTTCTAAATTTAAAATTATACTATAGGACTTTTTGAGTGTGAGAGCTACTTAATTGTTTAAGTTGAACTCAAATTTTGAGTAACGTTTCTGAATTCGGCCGTTAGTCTGTTTTTGAGTTTGCTTTACCAAATTGCGGAAACTTTAGCAAAATCCTGTTCCAAAACATAGGCTAGCTATACCTAGGCTCCATCTGATAAAATTATGCGTGTATCCAATTGGCCCCGGTACTCATGCAATTCTGTCTTTTAAGAACGTGGCGACTGTTACCATTTCCATACAAACTTAATACCAAAATAAAATATGAAAAAATTAGTTTTCTACCTTAAAATCGATATTATTCGGATTAAGATTTTACTTTTAAAGGGTCCCCACTCCCCACCCCACCGCAAGGTTTTCCAAAATATTCATAACATTTTTTTATTATAACATTTTTTTCATTGAAAAATGTCTCTCCGTTTTATTTGAATGTGAATGAATATTTTGGAAAACCTTGCGGTGGGGACCCTTTAAAAGTAAAATCTTAATCCGAATAATATCGATATTAAGGTAGAAAACTAAATTTTTCATAATTTATTTCGGTATTAAGTTTGTATGGAAATGGTAACAGTCGCCACGTTCTTAATTGTAAATAGATACTTAAAAGTAAAATATCATTTTACAGAACATTAATAAGCTGATAAGAATATATATACTTAATACTTAATACAAAACTTACATTAACAACATATTTCAACAATTACCTAGGTAGGTAGGTAGGGCAGAGGTAGAGTACCTGCCTACCTTACACACCTTGTGTTATTATATTAGGAGGTATACTATAATTAATAAATATTGCACGACGTTAGTCCCAAACTAAGGACTAGGCTTGTATTATGGGTACTAGACAAAGGATGTACTACATATTTTAGGAACTTTTTTTGTTAATACATACACATGATACATAGAAAAAGACTAGACTAGAAACAAATACTTATTTTGAAGCATAAACACATGCACCCGGCGGGAATCGAACCCGCAACCTTCTGCTTTTCAGTCGGGCCTGCACCCGACGCCGACGCCACAGAGACCGTCAGAGGCAGTTCTGTTATGCTACCTCTGTTTTTCTTACAAAAGGATAAAATTAAAAAATACTTACAGGTCATTTTTTTATCTAGTTCAATATTATATTGTTGATTAACAGAAGGTCAGGTATTATCACTATCAGTATGTTCAGAGATAGGGCGTTCCCGCAGACGATATAGCTGTTGCTCAGCCAAATTATAACTATCGCCTGTCCTAGGCCTTGCTATCGATAAATAATTCTTTATCTAGGTAGATACATGCAAGTAGGTACCAACTAACATTTATCATTAACAATGGTGGGAAATATGAAAACAAAACAGACGGACATGGCGAAACTATAATATACTATACTCCAAATTGTTTTGTTTCCCTGATCTGTAAGGTGGACGCCTGGAGACCAGCAAAACAGGCAAACAATTTCTAAAAGTTTAGTGCTGGCGCCAGTCTCCACAATAATAAATAAAATATCCACAAACAATAATTCTTGGGTATGTTCTTTTTTGTACTAAATAGATTGTATTACGATGCAAATAAAGATGTTTTGATAAGGGGTTTCTTGTTAGTTTAATAATTATTTTTTAAAGAAAGGCTTTTAAATATTTTAGTAGGTACCCGGCGGGACTCTCCAAGTGTGGTAAATGTTTAGAAGCATAATAATTTTATGAACCATTATTTTTTGTATCGTGTACCTACCTACATGCAGCGATTATTTTTTCATTCCATCAATTACGTAGGTAAAAGGAATGAAACGAAAATTATTTAGATACTAAATCCTTTATTGTCCACAAGATTTTATATTGCGAATTACAGTTTGAGAAATGTTATAGAATTGATTGAGAATAATATCATTATTAGATCTTCTGGCGAGGGTTTCCTCCATGCCTGCATACGTCATCAACAAATCGCGGAGTATGGATTTCACGATGCCACGAAATACTTTTGGAGTAGGTCGATTATCGCTTTCTGCCATTCTCAAAGTGGCAGCCACCTGAAGAGTGAATGTGAAGATTTAGGGTTTCTGCATACGTAACGTTTCCGGACGGGACGTGTCAATTTTTCATACAGAAATCCCGTGCCATACCCCCCATCGTCGCCCCGACGGGATTTTTGTATGTAGAAATTGACACGTCCCGTCCTGGAAACGTTACACATCTTACCTTGAGTTTCCAAGAGTAAAGTGCCTCTCCGAAAGCAGTCTGTCTAGCATGATTTCCTAAATTTCGAAGGTTGTGTTTTAGCAATACAATGTGGTGTTTTCTGCAAATGTCTGGAAATGTGGTTAAAAAATAGAAATTAGTAGAATTCGTTTTTTCAAATCCAGGCGACAGGATCCGTTTAAAAATGATGTTTCATAAAGATATAAAATTAATAAAGTGGTTTTGGTAGTTTTATCTGTGGTTTTTTATTTACTAAATAAAATAGTGAAAAAAAAAACCGGCTAAGTGCGAGTCGGACTCGAGTCACTATTTTGTTACCGAGCATATAATTTAAAACTTAATACTTTACCTTTCTTGCAATCAACTTCGTCATCGTTATAAGGACAATCTTTTTTGCCGTTACAAACCGAAGTGATAGGTATAGAATCCTCATATCTGTTCGAATCCCCACAGTAATATCTAGTCAGTATTGGTTCAGCTCTACAAGCTTTAACGCAAGACTTCGAGCATGAAGACAGACTACATTCATGGTGCGTGCAGTAACATCCGTCTGCTGTTATTACTCTATCGTTACCAGTATGAGACCGCTTTATAGCACTAATAAGCTTTTCCTTTAAATTTACCAAAAATGCATAAATTTCATTCATCTGTACCATTGAAGTACTCCTCTTCAAATATTCTTCATAAACCGAAGTCATATCAACAATACATTGGTCTCTAATACCTTTTATTTGTGATGTATCAGGACTTTTTTGTCCAATAAGCATCTGCAAGCTTTTTACATTGTTTACAAATTTAACCAGCAATACACGTGTAGCCGAAACACGTTCAGTTTGTGATTTTAAAAGTGCTGATTGTACTATTAGACTAAACATATTGGTTGCTTCAAATTTACTTAAACTGGAACCTATTAACAAATTGATTATTATTAGAATTTACGATTAAGTATGTGTAAGGGCGGTGAAGTTTATTTTTTACTTACCTTCAAAGCAGCCATTTTCATCAGATTCATCAAAGCAATCCAGTTTGCCATCACAAAGTTCGTCTAACGAGACTGATTTTGCCTGATTCAAGGCATCGCAATGCCACCTTCCGAAAGAATATTTTTGCCCACATACATCTTTACAATCGTCACGGCAATTACTATGGGCACAGTTTTGATCATCACAAATGCAAGACGCAAGTGTCGCTTTGATTGGTAAAATTTTGATATGATTAATATCTTCTGAAATGTAATTATTAGTTCTTATGTTCTCAGAACTTTCAGAATAACTTTTGCGGTTTTTCAATTTATGATCTGGACATAGAGCAGATTGTAGAGCTAAGGCAAGTGTGTGTATAACCTTAACTACTTCGTTTGTTGTTTTCTTAGCCTTATTCAATACAGCTGGGAAGCTCCTTGTGTCAAAATCAGGACTTCCGTCGTTATTCGAGTGTTTCTGAATTAAATTTACTTGATTTCTTAAAACATCTTTAAGAATTGCGTTTTCTTTCGAAATAACGTTATTTTGTACGGATAAAGGGTAGCATTGGCGGTTGATTGCTAATTCTATCTCGGTCATGACTTCACTTGCTTTCCGCACAACTTCTAACGCTGAAATGAATATTGCATCAGTAAATTGATAAATCTATGTACCTACATGATACCTAATTGGTACCTAATCTAGTTTTTCATTATGTACTTACCTGTTCCGGCACAGTTTATTTCATCAGAACTATCAGAACAATCAACCGTACCATCGCATAGTTTTTCAATTGATAGTTCAGTGTTATCTGCATAACATTTCAGTGTATTCAATAACTTGATTTCCGTGCATATGTGCTTTTTTATATCGCCACATTCCAACTCTCGTATAACATTTTTATGACCGCTGGGCATTACTATAGTAGAACTTATTTGCTCCTGTGCTTGTGTTGCTTCAATAACTCCTTTATTTATAAACGTAGTCGACTCCTCAGTAGTATATTCATATGGTTTCGTCCTATTGACGAACTCATGTTCCATTCTCCTTGCTTCGTTAATTTTATCCATGGCTTGTGCGATTCCTCGTGATATAAGTTTGCTGTAGGTTATTATTTTATCGTGTTTGTCGTGCAATTCTTTGTGTTTTTTTAAAGCAGCTTTTTTAACTTCTTGTTTAATATCTTCCATAACTTTGCTTTTATCACCTGCGCTCTCGGTCTCTGAGTAAGTTTTAGCGATGTACTCTACTTTTTTTGCAATATTGTTTACTAACGCTTCCTTCGATGGCATATTTGATTTATGTTCAATCTCAATTTCAGTATCATCGTGTTTCTTCGCATTGTTATAGGCTACTAGCTTTACACCTTTCATTAACAACTTAACATAACTGTTGTTAAATTGTAGGTCTTTGACTAATTCTAGAAGTTCATTTTCAATTTTCTGAATGAGTAACTCTTTTTTATCATTAGGTGACGATGCTAGCGCATGGGTAGTCATGTTACATACTTTTCTTACTAATTCTTCTACTAGTTGAGATGGTGTATTTAATTCATTCCTGTCAGGATCTGTGTCAGACGTGTCACCTAATGTTGGATTAGTTGTTAGCTAGTCATTTCTACTACGTACACGTAGGTAGGTAAGTAGATAACTTAATTTATGTGTAGCAAAAAAACAAACTTTTGTAAGCAGTTGCGTAGTCACATAATTAACCTATCTACATTAAAAATGTAAGTATTTTAGTTTTTAGATCTTAGAGATATTTGCTAAATACTAAGGTAGGTACTAGCAGACAATCGTAGTTTCACCTGCGTAAATCCTGATCCCAATCCGGGAATTTCTAAAAACCCTTTCTTAGTGAATGGATATCTAGTAGGTACCTACTACTAGGGGAAACGTATCCAAAACCAAGCCCCCTGCCTGTTGGAACTATTCTGTGAAATATTGTTGATGAAAAATTTCGTAATTTGTATGGCGATAAAATAATAATATTATCTAATATATAAAATTTCCATGTCACAGTGTTAGTTACCGTACTCCTCCGAAACGGCTTGACCGATTTTTTTGAAATTTTGTATACGTATTCAGTAGGTCTGAGAATCGGCTACTATCTATAATTTACAAGGCAAAACAACGTTTGCCGGGTCAGCTAGTATTAAATAAAAATAGTGTAGGTAGGTTGTAGGACATTTACACCGCACTCGCAAAATTTCAACTGCTGTGCTTTGATTAATGAATTGGTCACAGATTTATAATTATTCTGATCTCTTTTAAGAAATTTAGGTATAAAAAATTAAGATAGGCAGGTACATAGATACTTACTTGAAGATTGACAATAACAAAATCTTCCATTTGAAATAAAAAATAACAAAGAAACATAAATTAAATGAAATTTTACCAACATTATGCCCTGGAACAGTGCTGACAATCGAGTAGGTAGGTCTAAATTAATTAAAAAATTAGCAAATTGAGTTTAGATAAGAAAGAAACCCATTTTATTACCCAATAATATTGAGAACTATGGTTAGGCGATTAATTACCTAGTAGGTATTACAATAAAAAAACTTAGGTATACCTACCTAAGTTCCTACTTATACCTACGATAGTTAGTTCCCATTCCCACCATAGTCAGTCCTAGATTTATCAATAGGCCGTATAGGCTGCGGCCTAGGGGCGCGGCGGCAGCGTCCTAGGGGCGGCAAATTTCAGAGGACGGTCACTCGATTTCAGAGGATAAAATGAAAAATGAAAAAAATATTTCTACGTTTTATTTCATTTCGAATGAATATTTTAGAAAACCTTGTGGTGGGGGCCCTAAAAAAATAAAATCTCAATCCGAATGATATCGATATTAGGGTAGAAAACTAAATTTTTCATAATTTATTTTGGTAATAAGTTTGAATGGAAATGGTAACAGTACCCACGTTCTTAAACATGGACTTTCTTCGTCTTTCCTGTCAAAGCTCCTTTAAGGTTAACTATAGCTTGAAACTTTGAGCCTGGAAAGCTACCGCGGTTCTTCCGTCGGAATCGGGATCGGATTCATTTGACAGTTGACAGCCGAATTTCGAACCGCGAAAATTTCAAATCGGCGCGTCGATTACTCATATCGATACCGAAACCAAATTGAATGAATGCAACACAGAGAGAATTGAATTTAATTGAAGATTTTGAAAGAAAATCTTTAAATCGACGGCTGACGGCTACGGATGCGCGGTTTTAAAATTGAAAACTCCGCTGTCAGAGATGTCAAACTACTGCGTCGGGATCGAGTTGCTGTCAACGAACCAACCGCGGTAGCTTTGCGGATCGGGCCAATACTTGATAATGCCAAGATTTATAAGATGTACGACGCCAAAGTTGTTTAAAAGAAGAAGAAGAAGGATAAGTTAATAAACTCGACTCGACACTGGTAGATTTGCGAAGTAACAGCACTTCGTGGATCGACGCCATGATGAAGAAAAAAAAAGTATTCTGTGGTCGTCTGTGCTGTCTGTCAATGTTTTATAACCTCCAAGGTTTTTTACAAAAATGAAATAATTAAGAACCAAATAACTAAAAAAAGTACGTTACCTAAATAAAAATGAATAATTCAATACTCAAACTTGCTCAGGTAATTATTTATTACATAATTTTAATGTATCTTACATAGATAGGTAACCTAATCGTAAATCAAAATAAACATCGATATTTTTTTTTGATTCAGTTCCAGTCGGCTCTAAAAACGATGAATAATCTAGTGCAATGGTCTCCATCCTTGGCTTCCCAGCTGCACACTTCAGCAGCGCTATGCAGGGTTGTCTCTGGGAAGTACAGGATAACGAAGAAAAGGGACAGGCCGCTCACTTATGAGATGGCTAACCCTCCGCATTATATCGCCCATCGTAAATCATGGAATTCGTGGAATACCTGTAAGTAAACTGTATAAAATGTTCATTATTCTTTCTTTCTTTTCGTATAGTGGTGTGGCTCACCAGGTGATGGAGTTGTCACCCTAAGCTCAAAACTTGACCTAATGACTACTATCTGAGATAACAGGGGCCAACTGCTTTACATGCCATCTGAAGCACAAAGGAGCTCGAGAAAGTAATTTTTTGCCACACAAATTATCAGTCACCCATTCAAGTAATAACTGCGCCAAGCATTGCTTTAACCGCACAACTATTCAAGTTTTGCAGGTATAGCTAGGCCAACAAGCTTCTCGACTTTTCAATATAAGGAGCCATTGAACCTAACTGTGCCCGATTTAGTACAGTCATGAAAGCTTCCAGCAACAACAATCCTCCATAAATGATGTTACATAAAAAAAAATACGGATAGTTTCAGGTGTTGCTTAGCTTCTCTCCATACATTTTCACGATGTTTTCTTTTTCCATAAGAACAATGTTAATAGTCCACAAAAAACAATCTTAAAGAAAAAGAAATTGGTCCCCAGATACAAGCCAGTTTTCGACACTACAACCTTTAGAATGACAGTTGGGGTTTCTATCACTCACTTAAGAGGACAGTCTCCATTCTCTTTCTCCATGCAAACATAGTCGATGTTTTCCTCCCTGGATAGAGACATTAGAGCAAATATGTTTATGCCATAAAACCTATATGTGTTTTGACTATGCATCTACCTTTTGATTTTTTCATTTTCTAATTAGAATAGTAATAACAAATAAAAAAAAATTAAAGGTTTTATGGCATTAACATATTTGCTCTAATGTCTTTATCGAGGGAGGAAAACGTCGACTATGTTTGTATGGAGAAAGAGAATGGAGACTGCCCTCTTAACAAAACACACTCTTTTCAATTGGAAATATAATATAGCCTTCCTCAATAAATGGACTATCCAAAACTACAAGAATTTTTCAAATTGGACCAGCACAGTGGTTCCTGAGATTAGCGCATTTAAACAAACAAACTCTTCAGCTTTATAATATTTGTATAGATAAGTTTCTAATTTCTTAATAATTCGAATGTTCCTGTAACATGTATTGAAACTAGAAATATTATTTTACAGCAAGTTTAAAAGACGGCCTTCGTAGATCGGAAACAGCAGTGGAAGATGAGTTTATCAGAAGATTCATGACCGGGACTTGGCATGGTCTTGTTGCTAGCGAGGTAAACATTCATCTTTAAACCTTTTCTCTAACTTCTTACTCAGTAAACAGTACTGATTTTAACAATGTTGTACTGTTCTATGTTTTGTTTAAACCACATGGTTAAAGAACTCATTACTACAATACAGTACTACCGTGGTATAACTATAATGCCATTATCCGACATGTGGTTGATTTTGAACTTTGATTGAACGTGTATACACGGTGCTCCGAGGAGGGGTATTAAGCCGAAAGGGGGTTGTTCTAGAGGTCTAGGCAAACAACTTTTGTTCTACAAGTTTTGGAAATTCGAAGTAGTTTTCGAAAATTTTGAGTTTATAGTTTGCATGAAAATCAGCTGTTTTTTAGAGTTTGAGGTCATTGGCCTTAAGGTGCCCTTTTATTTAGTTTGGACCACTACAATCCAAACATTAATTGCCATTTATTTACAAAACCAGCTGTTTTATTTAGTGATACAACTTTAAAATTTTGGAAAAAAAACGTTTGAATTTCCAAAAGTCGTAAAATAAAAGTTGTTCGGCTAGACCTCTAGAACAACCCCCTTTCGGCTTAATACCCCCTCGTCGAAACACCCTGTATACACGTAGAATCAAAGTTCAAAATCAACCACATGTCGGATAACGGCATTATAGTTATACCACGGTAGAGTAGTAGACAATACATACTGAATAAATTAACACAATTTGCATAGAACTGGACTGATCTCTATTAGAGTCTCGCTAGAAGGAGAAAGATCACCTAATAGTGATCTATTTCAAACTTGTCTGAGCTACACCAGTTGCAAAGTCAAACTGTTCAGGAAATTAATCACACACCTTTTAAAAAGATAGATCGAAATTCGTCGTTGTTAGAATACCCATCATCTAGAATCTAGGTAATCTAAGACAATTTCTTTAATTTCAGATAATAATAAAAAGACAGTTCAACCATATCAGAGTGGCAGCCATAATCAGAAGAGCAGTGGCTCCGTCAAAGATGTATTTCCTACTTGGATATACTGAGGAACTATTATCAAATTGGCTGCAGTGCCCCATCACATTAGAATTACAGACCGTAGACAGTTTCAAAGATGTTGTGTTCAAGTATATTTAACTTTCAGATCTTTGTAAGTAGATTTAGGTGTAGAAGAATAAATTATGTTGTTTCAATTTTGTGTTTGTTAATATAGAATACTAGAAAGACCTGAAATAATAGGCTCATCTAAGCAATATCAGTTTTTTGTTGGGGGATAGTCCGGTGTGCGTCAGCTTGCCTGGTTAGATCTTAAAACTTTATTATAGAAATTCATTCAAGAAAAATCAGTTCTGAGGTAGTGAGAGGCTTAAAATTAAAGGTGAGTGTTTTGAAAAGAAACCCATATAAAAATTCATATTATTTTGTAATTTGATTCATTCAAATATACACAATGTGTCAACAAAGAGAACAGCGAGACGTGATCCGCACTCACTCCCGCACATACACACGTCTACGTCGGAACGGTGACGCAAGCCAACACCGAACTTCTGCACATACCGATTTTTTGTACTTAAGGCGCATTATCACGGTGAGTTTGCGGTTGTTGGCAAAAGCAGCCAAGATTTTATCTATAACGATGACGACTAATTTTGGTCGTGTTTTTTTTCCTCAACAGTATACATAAGTTAAGGAGGTCTTTTCCTCTAATATTACGAAGATCAAAAAGACAAATATTTCAGGCAAAAATTAAAAAAAAACTGTTGCTAACTTTCAATAAAAAAAATGTTTTTTTAACAAGGCCACTGCTTGCGCCAACTTTGCAAACTTGTTGGCGTGATAATTCGTCTTAACATATACCATACAGCCAGATAATGTATCGCTTATGTGCAATACTCCTTTACAACTGACTTTAACATAACATTCCTTTAACTGCTCATAAATGACTATGGTGTCTCTCTCGTTCGTAAATAGTCGTTTATCACAGTGACAATGCATTTGTTCTTATATTCTAGTGAGTAATTTAACATCGTTCTTATTGATTAAATCACCGTTATACATGCTTTAATAAAGTCTGTAACGTCTCAGAAAATATGTGCTTCTTTAATTATCATGATATTTTGTTATTAAGTCTCAAACAGTCTTTCGTATTGAGCTAATCAGTTTGCGTCTGGAATGTATGTAAGTTAAGATACAGCGCTGGGTTCTGTGTGCGCAGAAGTCCTACTGGCATAATTAACATTTTACTTGCTCGTTGCTTAGCATTACCTGCTATCGAAATTACATATTTACAAATAATACAAACGACATCAAGGCTGTGGTAAATTCGAATTACTAATCCAAAACATTAAAGCTTGTCGAGTCACGGCTGAAACTTCCCTAGGGAAAAATCAACTTTCTATACACATTAATAAAAATGATTCCAATTCATTATTACATAGGTAGATAAATTACAAAATTATAATATACATATTATTTTTATTATACACACGAGCATAATGAAATATGATACAGTTATGTACAAATATAAAAAATATTATATTCCCAAAGGAATAAGAAATCACAGAAAATTACGATAAATTAAAAAAAAAGAAACCCATAAGAAGTTTCAACTGTGCTCAGTTACGAGTATAATAACTTAGATTTCGGATGGCATCACTTTAGTAATGAGTTAATATACAGTTGAATAACAAACGTTATGTGCGAACGTTACAATAAACTCCTGCACCTGCTAAATCTATTAAGTAAAAATGTCCTTGAAAGTTTTTATTAAAAATAAAGAGATCAATGTTCTACTACATTATACGATAAATATGTTACAGTTGTTACAAAGGACGAGGGCATGTTAAGGTAACCAGTGTCAAATAAACATACGTACAGATCA
The DNA here is from genome assembly GCA_958496205.1 of Idaea biselata. Taxonomy (NCBI): domain Eukaryota; kingdom Metazoa; phylum Arthropoda; class Insecta; order Lepidoptera; family Geometridae; genus Idaea; species Idaea biselata. The sequence continues at coordinate 12,911,918 of OY292400.1, read as the reverse complement.
CGGTAAACTTGATAAAAATTTCGGATGCGCAGAAGTAAATTTTTCATAGAAGTCGCACGTTAATGTACTGCGCAAACTTACCCCTTCCACGTCAGTTATTTTTTAAGTTGTTTGCTGGTTACTATACGTACTTTAATTGTAAGGTGTGTACATGTAATTACGGATCAAAGAGGGGATCCTGGGGGGATGATAGGCACAATGTCTTTCGATTTTCTAGGTTTTTATTTAATCTATACCAGAATAAACAAAGTGAATTTCAGACGGCAACTTTAGCTAGTTGTAGTTAGTTTTCTGTTTAAACAACTTAATAGCTTGCCAGTTTTTTAACGAAGTAAGCATTGCTAGAATAGTTTGCAGTGGACACACACACACACGCGCATATATACGGCTCGACTATGCAGAGCTAAGTTAGTTAACTTAGTTTAGTCAGTGGTGGACGTTTGGTTCCAAGTTAAATGCCTTCTACGTTTGTAACAACTACACAATAAAGCTCTCTGTAATTCACAAGTGACACTTACTCACTTTAAAAATCTAAATATCGGTGTCAATACTGAGAATTGGTACATATAAAAACTAACCTTAGCGTTTTAAAAAATCTTTCACAAAATCCAGCCTGAGTATACTCTGATAAACTACTGTATTAAAAATCGTAGCCAAGTAATTCTAATTTCTATGTAAAAAAAACCTTTGTGATGAAATTATTTTATGGACATACATAATTCTGTACTTATTGCTCCATGTTTTAAGGCTTAAAATATCTAATTATATTATTTCCATCTTTATTCGCACATTGACAATTCATACAAAATGGACGACAGACACAACTTTGTAGGCGCAATTTCGTGCTAGTACAAAGTCTAGTCGTTCACTTTAAACGCGTTATCAAAAAATAACGAATATATTAGACAGAAAAGTTAGTTTAAATATATATTGTGCTGTATTTTGAATATATCTATAAAATAATTTCTTAATTACAAGGTAACTATTGGTGTTATTGTTCTATCATTATTATGCATCGTATTATATGTAAGTATAATTTATTTGTTAAATGCAAAAATAATCACTATTATTTTTCTATGTTGAGGCATTATTGGGTTATATGAATCGCGTACAACGGAGTATGAAGGCAAATGTAAAACTGTAGGCGAGACACCGCGGCGGTAGACAGATGTAGGTACAATGTATGTGTGTAAATATATAACAACATCTTTGTAGAAATAAGTAACAAATCTTGGTTTTTGCTGTTGAAGCGCATTAACACGCCAACGAGTTTGAGTAGTTGGCGCAAGCAAGTTAGTTAACTTTTTGACTGCTGCAAACACAACGTGTGTTCTACCTATTCGCCTATGCGGTAAGCACACAACAAGTGTGTTTTTTTCCATGCCATATACCTACGCACACAAGGCTATTTGGTGTTTGGTCCAGCAGCCAAAGTGTTAACAACTCACCTGCTTTCACCAACAACGCAAACTAGTTGGCGCGATAATGCGCCTTAACCGCGCCCGCCACGAGCGACCCGACGACAGTTCAATCAACAGTCTTATATTTTAAATCCTACATTTACTTACAAGAACAAGATCACCATGATATGATTTTAAAATCTATTTATGTACTTAGAAAAATTATACAGCGTAAGTAGTAAAAATTTGATTCGTATAAAACATCATTTCAACTCCATTTATCCTAAAAAGTAATATTCCAATATTTATACCCTTTTGCATGATTTGGCTCAATATTTTTTCATAATACATTTAGATAGAATTACAAGAGAGACATATTTGTATCACAAACGCGTTAGTAACATAAAAACTAAACAGCACCTAACAGTACAAAATGATCGCGAATAAAAACGTAAATAAATATTGGGTTGTACGAAGACAGTAATTAATAAGACAGGATACTAACCCGGTCCAGTTGCTTGCTACTGGTTTCGTGTAGACACCAGTATCTACGCAGTCTAAATGTCAAACTACATGATGACACTTACACTAACGCTTTACCTAAAACAGCCCACACCATCAGCACACATATAAAGAAATCTGTGCATGTGTGCTGTTATAGGTGTGGTCTGTTTTAGGTAAAGTGTAAGTGTCATCGTGTAGTTTGAGCTTAATTAATCGTTTCCATCGTGCAAGTGTTATTTGTAACTTGTAAGCGAATATGACGTCATACTGAGTAGGTTAAAACTGTCTTCACGAAACTAGTTTCAAGCCAGCGCTGGGCGAGTTACTGCACTACCAAGTTACTGACCACGTGTACCGTAGTCTTAAGTATTCAAAATCAATTTATATTCGATATATAAACATTTCTTTCGATTATGAGGACAAAAATAAGCGTACACACACAACTATGCAGTGGTCCAAAATATTGTTTTTATTTTTATAAATGACTAGCTGCGCCCCGGGGTTTCACCCGTGTTAGAAACCAATGGGAAAATGGAAAAATGTGTTAATACAGATCACCAACTACATGCATAGTAAATTTCACCGCAATCGGTTCAGTAGTTTTTGCGTGAAGGAGTAACAAACATACTCGTTTACTTACTTACACACAAACTTTCACATTTATAATATTAAGTAGAATTTGTAAATCTCACTAGTTATTTCGATCAGACACCTAACGCTTTACAACGACAATTTTCAACGCTCTAGTTAGATATGGCTTCCAGGGCACCTATTCTATAACTATAACGTCTCAACTATGCTTTAGCTCTGTATAACTTTTTCTTAAGCGATTCAGCAATTGTTGGTAATTTTGCAAGAAATTACAAGCTTTAGCGAAAAGCTTTTAAATAGCAAAATTTCCAAAAAATGTTGAAACCGTTTAAAAATAAAAACAAGAGTTAAGGCATAGTTGAAACATTGTATATTATAGAATACGTCTCCAAAAGAAGCACTCTTATCAACATCAACCTATGACTAGGTAACATAGAGCTTCTTACTTATAAACCATAATTAACAGCTGCATAATTTATGAACCGTTTGTCTTTTACTGAGACACGAAGTTTCAAAGTTGTCAGACAGTGACAGACGTTACATAACTTAGTCATCTGTTAATCATTGTTTATAAGTAAGGGGGTAAATGTTCAGAGGTCAAAATGTCACTTGGTATTATAACTTCAACCTCAAAATGTAGGTAGAAATTGCTTGTGCCAAAATGTTCCCTTATGCCAGAGAAATGTAAATATAGAAGCGAATTGTTCTAACAAAATGTTATTTAAACACATAAATATGGATTGAAATCCACTGATTTGATTAACGTTAGTCGGTAGTGATATTACCATAACAAATTGTTGCATTTTTGAATCTTGTCCTTGTAATAGAATTCCATTTTGGCACAGTCTTTTTATATTTATTAAAACGTGCTTGTCGATACATTTTGACGTTCAAATTAAAGATACCAATAGACATAATGACACATAGACATACTGTACCCTCTCCCGTCACCAAAACCAAGAGAACGCGACGCAACACCCTCCATCTCACGCACACGCACACGTAGACACATCGACACGACACACACACATTTGTACTACATACGCCAGTAGGAACCTACACGCTACCCGCTACCCGCTACCCGCTACCACTACACGGAAGCGAATCGCCTATGGACACTTCCAGAGTATATCAATTAAAAAAATCTTACTATAAAAAACTAGGACGAACGGAAAAAACATAATTAAAATGCAACTAATGTCCTTTACTTAACAATTTTTTGATCAGACCACTCGGGAGAACGCGAATACTGAAATGTAAGATTCGAAATTTCTTAAGAAACTAAAATGAAACCGCCGTTTCAGCTATCTAGTTGGTAACCGAGTATGCAAAGTGCCTATCACTTCGTATACATTGCTGCTTTGACGGAACGTGGTAATTACCAGTGATCACTTCAAACCAACAATGTACTGCATAGGCACTACCATCAAACTTAGTTTTTAACTAGACAGGATCACACATACTGGGAACAACAATACTAGGCCATGTATGGCATTTCAGGAGTCAACAGATGACGTCATCATTGCAATGTTAGTGTATTTACTAACTTGGCGACGATGACGTAATCAGTTGACGACCGGAGTGCCAAACCTAAGTATGGCATTCTCGTTGTCAATAGAAGAGGTCATCATCGCAATGTTAGAGAATTCATATTGCGACAATGACGTCATCTGTTGACTACCGGAGTGGCAGACTTTGTTTTTCAAGTGAGTCTTCCTTTAAGGTTGGGGGATGTCAATGAGTCTTCCTTTAAGGTTAGGGGAGAGTTCACATGAGTCATCCTTAAAGATTGGGGGAGAGGTCACGTGAATCGTCCTTTAAGATTGGGGCAGAGGACAACTGAGTTATCTTTCAAGGTTGGAGGGGAGGACACGTAAGTCATTCTTTAAGGTTGGGGGAGAGATCACGTGAGTCATATTTTAAGGTTGGGGGAGAGGATCAGTGAGTTATCTTTTAAGGTTAGAGGAGAAGACATGTAAATTATTCTTCAAGTTTGGGGGAAAGGAGACGATAGTCATTCTTTAAGATTGGGGGAGGGGTCTAAACCTTCCCAGTAATTAATTAAAAACCTACTTACAACTAAAGGGAGGTGTCCACGGGCGAACGATCGCAGACCACTCTACGAACAAATTCGTAGACCAAACCTACAGATAACCTTAGAACTAGGCAGAATTGAACTGTTAACGATTATAACACATCTATGCAATATTTTGCAATAATATTAGTGTGAAACGATCAACATTATTAGTACAACAAGAAATCCAGTTAATTAGGGAGTTTTACAGTCATATATAAGTCAGTTTTTGAGTAGTTATCAGCCCAGGCTAGATGATAACTCTGGGGATGATTGTATAGACAAAGTGTCTTTGATAGACATAATAAAATAAGGCAAAATCTTGCACAGATGTGTTACAGCGAAACTGTTTACAAACCTCCATCCAGTTCTAAGATTATCAGCAACTACATAACGCTTTACCGACGTTTAATTACGACACAAGGGAGTAAAAGGGACATTAATTGTCTCGCTGAACAATTTGTTAGAACACAAGGTGTTGCATTAACCTAATATCGCCCGCTGATTTTGTTCTATCCACCACCGCGCCTCCTAACTCCTAGCCTCTTCCTACACCGACACAACGACACAACGAACAGCCCGCGACCAAACAGTAGACTCAGTAAGACACTCTATGGCGAATGATAGACACGAATGGGGATACGACCAAAACTCACTATTTTCAACATAATCTTACTTACATCTAAAGTTCTGGAGTTATTTTAAGTTGCTATAAAGACAGGAATGTATATGGCTGTAACTTCCACACTTGTTTATTAACTGGTAGGTACAAGTTATACAAATGTGCTAGTTACTGACATGTATATTCCTGCTTTTAAGAGCGTATCTTATCTGAGCTGTTTTCATATATTTTGTATGGAAACAGCGCTGATAGAATGAAGTTATTGCCTGGTCTCTATTTATAAGATCCGTTAATAAAATGGAAGTCGACGATTTCGCCCACAAACGTCACAACAATTAATACTTAACGCGTATTTTTATTTCATTTTATTGCACAAATGCGACATCACTCGGCAGTACTGTTTTGTCTACAATTTATATTTTAATTATCAAAAATAATTTCTCTATAAGCATAGTTATTCCGTTATATAAGTATTTATTACTTTATTTACTTTCAATTCTATTCTGAAACGGACCGTTTTTTTTGTACGTTATTTCACGTGCGTATACGCAACGAAAGGCGTACGCGCACGTTAAAAGAATCACTCGTAAATAAAATCAGAATACGACAAACAATTTCTAATATCAATGTCTTTGAAAAATAAAGACACTAAACGCTGAATCATACAGACAAGAGTTAGCAACTGGACCTATTAACTCAACATTCCGGACACTGGACTGACTTGAAAGAGCGAAGTCAGCACTGTTACTGACCCCCGTAAAAAGCAGCCTTAAACACATTGACTAGAAATTCCAACCCAGTAATTGACAAGTAAACAAACGACGAATCTATAGTATCCCATTCCAATAGTTTGTTGGCACTTTTGTCATCATTTACACATAGTCTTACTGATATTATTACAAAGAGGGATTCACACCGACGTTAGGCAGTTTAAAGCACTTTAATCCCTCGAACAATTAATTGCATAATCCCAGTTTAAAAACACCTATGTAATATACAGTAGAGGAATAACAATCGAACGGTAAATGGACATCTGATACTCATTCAAAAACAACCTCTTTTTATAATTTTAAAGTTTCTAAGATTCTTTTTTTTATTAAATCAAAATTAAATTTTCATTTCGTCAGTTTTCTTCGCTTGTTTCCATAATTTTAAACCATTCCTCGACTGCATTAAATAAGAATTAATGTTGTAGAAAAAAATATATTCACTGCTCACAACACTTTTCAATACTTTCGACTATTTAAGATCAATAATGATCAACATTAACATCAAATGATCGCAAGCTTTCTGAAACACCAACAAACTGTACTGACAAACCTACGCTACACAAAAACATAGGCTATGCTATTATAAAATGAGTTTTAAGGTCATACCTGGTTTAAACCATGATTTAATCATAGTTTAAACTAGGTCTGGCACTTGAAAACTCATTTTATAATAGCACGGAGGAAGTTACACTACAAGGCTTTAAACTTTTATCTCTAACTATTGAGCAAAAAAACAATAATTGAAGCGTGACGTCATTTTACTTGCACGACAAGTTCGCGCGTCATTTCCAGCTTTTCGCGAATTATTTTGACTTGTCGCGCAACATAGCGAGATAAACAACACGACATGTCATTCATGCGACAAACGAGAATGACTTGTCGCACGAATACCAGCAGACTGTGACTGTTTACAATCAAACCGTACTGCAGGTAATTGAGACACAAAACCCGGTTCAAATGAAAACAAGCCAAAGTCTACAGAAAACAACGTCAAAGAACTAATGCCCAAACAACTTGGATGTTCAAAAGAAAACCGAGGCATTTTCCTACGTCTAGAGAAACATTTTCGAGAAACACAAAAACGTTTTCGTCATAAAAATAAAATGTGCTAACTGATTTGTTGGTTTTAATAAGTTGTGGGTATTTAATTTACCTAATTAATATTTGATTTAATAAAGAAATAGTGTCACGATTCAAACACGCCCATCTAATTGTATACACATGCTATGACCACAAACACGACACATCTAACATTACAACGACGAATCAGATAACTGGACCGAGGCCTGTTCGATAAGTAACTTGAATTTTATCATTTGTACTCGAATTGAGCTTGAGAAATCGACCCCTTGATCTTTGACAAAGGCATCAT